>VZTL01020090.1:220-16560 GCA_013400535.1 Scopus umbretta | reverse complement strand
ACTTTTCAAAAAAAAAAAAACCCTAACATTTATTTTGTAACCTACATTTCTGCTATTTCCATTCATAATAATATCAGCAATGTTCCACTGAAAGTTCTGAAAAAGGTCTGCAGTATTCAGTTCCTGCGTCTGCCCCTCTCACTCTCTTCTGCTGGAAATGAATATCCTGATGCTTCATTTTCATGACAAAGACCATAGCAGAAAATAATACAGACCAAGTCTTCTCCTGACATTGACTGAGGTAAGTAAGGAGAATATGATGAAAATAACACATTTCTCACTCACATTTTAGCATCATTATCAACAGGAATCCATTGTTACAGCGGTGATATTGGTATGCATCATGTTCAGCATTGCAAGTGTTGCATGAGTTACATTTTAATGGTCTTTTCATATCTGCAGTCCTGACATATATTTCAGGCATGATCAAAAGAGTTCTGCAGAGAACAATGAAATATGATTATATTTGTCATAACTGCAAATTTAAGGAAGATTACTTGTGACTGTATTTTTTATTATTTGGAGAGGAACTGGTATAAGTCTCAGAGCAGTTGCAGTCTGGCTTTCATGGGTGTGGAGAGCCAAGCTCAATCTTGGTCTTCCCCTCTATTGTGCCGGTAGTGATCACTGAAGGGCCAGAGAAGAACAAATGATTAACAAGATATCAGAAGTAGTGATAAATGGGAAATGACTGATACTAGTTTATCCCTTAATGAGATAAACTTCATTAATGGGTGACTGATTATCTTATTCTTTTTTTTTTTTTCAATAAAAATATGAAGCAGAGAGAACCCCAGCTAGAATGGCAAACAGATGTGCCATCTCGGAGACTCTGCATGTGAAATCTGAGAAATACTGGTTTCTTCAGTATATAAAAAATAAAGTGAAAACACAGATGTTTTCTTAAAGCTAAATAAAGTCTTGATTTTGCAGGTTACAAAACAGCTAATGGGCTGAATCTGCATGAAGGTGATAAATACGAGAGTGTACTAATTCAGTTTACAGTAATGCTTAAAACTGTACTGTATGGCACCATTATTCAGAATGGAAAAAAACTAGTTCTGTCTCCAGGTGTGTTTTATATTTCCTCTGCCATTCTCTATGCCCATGCACATTTGTATGGTGAAATTTGCAGGGTTTCATGATTCATTGTTCCAAAGTAAGATGTCTCAGTCACTGTAGTTCAGATATGCTGTGACCAGCAGGTTGATGGAGGTGGTTCTCCACCTCTACTTGGCTCTCATGAGACCCCACCTGGAGTACTGCATCCAGCTCTGGGGTCCCCAGCACAAGACAGACACGGACCTGTTAGAACAGGTCCAGAGGAGGGCCACAAAAATGTCAGAGGGTTAGAACACCTCTTCTCTTATGAAGAAAGGCTGAGAAAGTTGGGGTTGTTCAGCCTGGAGAAGAGAAGGCTGGAGGGAGACCTTATTGCGGCCTTTCAGTGCTTAAAGGGGGTTTATAAGAAAGGTGGAGAGAGATTTCTTACCAAGGCTTGCAGTGACAGGAGAAGGGGTAATGGTTTTAAACTGAAAGCGGGTAGGTTTAGACTGGACATGAGGAAGAACTGTTTTAAGATGAGGGTGTTGAGACACTGGAACAGGTTACCCAGAGAAGTTGTGGATGCCCTGTCCCTGGAAGTGTTTAAGGTCAGGTTGGATGGGGCTTTGAGCAACCTGATCTAGTGAAAGAAGTCCCTGCCCATGGCAGGGGTGTTGGGCTAGATGATCTTTAAACATCCCTTCCAACCTAAACCATTCTGCGATTCTATGTTTCTATTCTTCTATATCAGGTAATTCTATAGACACTGAAACTCATAGCATGGTGCATTTTCGAAAATGGAAATGCCTCTTTTTGTGTAAATTACGGTAAACTAGGTGTCTCAGGCAGGTGCTTTGCTCTTTGAGCAGCACTCAGAACTTTGGTCCCAATCTACTGCCCTGCACAATCAAATCTGTTACAGCGAAAACATGAAAGTGAGCAATTAATGCAATGTAGTGCCTTCATCTGCCATGATTTTCCATGCATTATACCGATCTTGAGGACATTACTTCAGATTACAGAAAAAGTAACAAGAGGAAAATAAGACCTCATTTCCTCTATGAGAAAACAGTCTATCAATAACTCCATCTCCAGTACTCAGCACTGTGTTGGTGCCATTTTTTTATGTATACACAGATATACATATTTTCCAAGTATGGTGCATGATTCCTGAAATGCTTGAATTCTAAAATAGTCAACAATTCAGTATCAAATGTTTTTCTATCTGTAGTTTCACTGAAATTTAATGGAAGGGTTTGTTTCTTGCTTGTTTGGAAACAAACCAACTGTAAACTCGTAAGAAAGCTGTGAGACAGAAAACAATCAACCCTCCTGGGTAAAGAGAGAAAGATGAAAAGCACGACCCATGCTTTTCTACAGTCAATCTATCCTCATGACAAGGTTTTAACATGAATGGGAAATGGCATGAACTTAACCTATCCCCTTTGCAACTTTTCACTTGTAATTTTGTGTTTTCATTCAGCTGCTGTAATAAATGTGATATACTAGGCTATCTCCAGGAGAGGGTTATTTCAAGTATAATATGCTGTATTGTTAACCACAGCTGTAATTTAATTTCTGTTTTCAATATTACGTATAGATTCTCTTACATCCTAAACAAACTACCCTTGATATATTAGTTTATTCTTTTTTCTTGGTTTTCCCCTTTTTATTTTTTTAAACCAAGTCTTTGAATTCTGAAAGTCATTTTAAGAAGAAACCAGGAATACAGCTCTGGGTGTTCATGCTCCAGTAGTGCATGGCAAGATCAATTTGGGCATTAAGCTTTAGCTTTTACCCTCATGCAAGACTGCCAGGCAGTAGGTATTGTTATGCCTGGAACTCTCAGCTTCATTATAACTTCAGTATGTTATCAGAAATCCATATCTTAGGCAGACATACTGAATGACTCTATATTTTCTTACTTAAAGAAAATCTGATATTTTCCATGCAGTTAGATGTATATATTCTTCAGTAAAATATTTTTGATAATTTCATATAGTCTGCTCAAACTGTATAAACATCCACATTTAAAAAGAAAATAAAAAAGAGATTCAATTTGCTACTGGCATTCTGTCCAAAATTTAATGACATAACTGACTGATTATAGTTTAATATCCAGTTTTCTCTGTAGGTGAGTATCTTTGATTCACGTTAAATAAAACACATAGTGTTTACAATACAATAGTAACATATTTTTTTTTCTTTTCCAGTTCCCCCCTTGATTTGAGTTTGAATATTTTTCTAATTGCATATCTTTTACCACAGAATTAATTTAATTTTTTCCCCTGTGTCAGCAATTAGACAAGTTACATGGTACCTGCTTAAGCTGTTACCTGCTTCTGCAAAATTCAGGTGACAGTAATGAATCCATTCAGTGCAAAGGAGCTGAACAAACTTACAGGAAGCTGACGAAGCATCCAAGGAAAGGTTAACTTCAGGATCAGTCTGCAAGCTAAAAGGAAAAAATGCTGCTGCCAGCGCTTAAAATAAGCACATGGAAAAATTTTACTATTTCATTTAACTATTTTACTTAAAACGGCTTTATTTTGCTTTTAAAATACAACCCTTTGTTGTTTTTCTTTCCTGCAACTGAAAGAACGTCCATCACCTGTAAAGAAAGACTAATAGTGATAAATAAGTGATGCAGTAGAAAGCATACAAAGATATATGAGGATGTGGCCTGAGGGAATTCTCTGATCTCAAAGCAGCAACAGTGCTTATGAAGGGAACTATAGGAGAAAATTCCCTCAGAACTTAAGGCTCTGATGATATTCGTCCCAGGCATTTGAGTCAGAATACATTACTCATTCATACTGAAGCTCCTTTCCTTTCGAACCAAAGCCAGTAATCACTTCCTTGACACTCTAAATGGAGGGGACACCTTATCAAGTTGCTGTGACTGATGGCATGAAGTGCTGAGAACAAAACATTGGACTACATTAGCAAAACTGTCAACTTTTCCTTGTGCTTTTAGCAGTGGTTGGGATAGAACAGCCCCTAGATAGAACGTGATTTCCATCTCAGGTAAATTTATCATGTTTCATCTGGTAGTTTTATAAATTTCCCATGTAACTACATACACACAAGCATGACTGAGAAACAAGTTACAGTATAAACAGAAATGCCAAGCCATGAGGGGCTACTTTGGGTGGAGGCTCTGCAACATTGTCACACGTTCTCAGACTGCGAAAACGTAGCCCTCATGATGTTATGTGCCTGGGACCATGCCTAGAACAGTAATTATATATTAGTAGATTTCCAGGATCTCTATGGGAAATTGTGCAACTACATGAGCATTGTATTTCGGTTCAGTATTCTTCTGAAGTTAATATGCTGACTGTCCATACTTACCATTATATGATTTGCACTATGGAATGATTTCAGAGCACTTACATAACATTTATTTAGATGAAACTAAAATGAAAAAAACTGCTCTGGGAGAGCACCAAACAAATGCTAACTGCAAATGAGAGATCAGCCCATATGATCAAACTGGAGCTAGTCTAAATGAGACACGTATGGTTCTCGTTCACATTTGATCCTCCATGCCAGGTGTTTAATTTTAGATCTACTCCTACTGCATGGCAACATCTGTTAAGGTCAATATGGCTGTAGAGAAAAATGGGGCTGGACCTCTGCTAAGAAGATATACAGAATGCCCTTCATCCTTTCACCAGTTTGTGCACAAATGGAGAACAAGAATAAGGCCACAGCCTACTCTCCCTTTATTTTTCACTTTAAAATGAAGAAATTGCTGGGGAAGCACAAAAATTTGGATTATAGTTAGCTACTGACAGGGAGACCAAAACAACATAGAGAATAATTCTGGATGCAACATTTCTTCAGAGACCAAAAAAGCTAATAGCACAAAAAGTAAATATTTCAGCGGATGCTGTCTTACGAAGAGATGTGCAGCATAGACAGAATGTAATTATGTGCAACTGTTGCTTTTTTGTTCAAGGAACATTATAAATCACAGTAATTTGTGTTTGATTTTTAAAGAACATACTGTAGATTTGGGCATGAATCAAGGAGCATGCCTTGGCTGAACTCTTTAGCTCTTATTCATTTGTTTGCATTGATTTTTCCATGATTCTTAGTGTTTGTCTATTGTATAGAGAAAACAATATGGGGGACATCTGCTGGCCACTAATTAGAGAAACTCTCTAATTTATGTTAATAATTGGAAGATCTGCTACTAAGCTTATAAATGAACAAGTACAATTTTTAAAGTCAGGATAATGTATCGCAACATTCACCCTTAATTTATTTGTCACCTTAGTTTTAATTAATTATGGTTATTCATAGTGGATTGGTGAAATGCAGAGAAGTGTTGTAAATGCAAATGCATCAGATTTACACTTCCAAAAACACAGTTTGGAACTTTGGAGAAGTTTGGAGCCAGATTAAGACTTGAGCAGAAAACTCAGAACTGCTTCTACTATAAAATTTNATTTACTTAAATTATTTATTTATTTATATTTTTTTTAAAGTTTACATGGCTGATATGAAGATGTGACAGTGCATAAAGGCATCAGTTGATGCTACGTCATTTGAATTATTAAAGTAAACATTTATCCCTCATATTCATTTGCTACCCGTTCTCCAGCCTGGGGTCTCCATGTATGTGTATGTGTGAATGTAAAGTTATATTTATTCGGGTTTTTTTGGTCACATATGATAGCATCTCACTTCCTTCATTCTTTAACAAGGAAGGTAGAATATTAAAATGAGTAGCTCTTGATGAAAGGACTTTTTCCATTCAAATCACAAGAGCAGTGTTCTTTTTATCATCACATTGATTGGGAAAACACTAAATAATAGACATTTACCATACTCAGAAAATCAATGTGTCCATGACAGACAGAGAAGTGCAGTGCAGTCTCTGTCATTGAGCAGTCGCATGGTTGTTAACAGAGGTGCTGCTGAATTGCCCAGACTTCCCCCTGCTTAAGGCAATATAGGTCAAAATCTGCATCCGAAACTTTGTCTCCAGTACCAAAGTAAGAATGTGGCCCCAGGAGACAGAATGGGAGAAGCACCTTTGCTTTTGAAATGACTGGGAGTTGATCTCAGCAATACAATATCTTCCATTCAGGGGAGGGGAATAGAAGAAGGAGAGAGAGAGGAAAAAAGATATTTCTGGGAAAACCTTCTAGCTGTCTTTTTCAAATGCCATAACTTCTGCAGCTTTGCAAATGGCCATACTGTGTTGCTGGGATCAACTTCCTGTCAGCCAGAAAACAAAGTCTGACTAAGTGGTATCTTCATGAATTTCTGTGGGATTTCTGCATGTGCACCACCTGGCTGGAGCTCTACAGTGCACGTGGCCTGACCTAGACGGCCGGGAAGAGCAGACCACACAGGTCCTGTGTGTGCCACAGGCAGGGAGGTTGTACAGAAGCAGAGGTGGGCAACGTGTCACGCCCTTTGGCTTCTGAAGGTGAAATGCTGGCATTCAAAAGTGTTTGCATATTATGCTGAAGTTTTAAACCGTTCAGATCTAGACACTTAACATGAAGTAAGATGCAGGCATTATTTTATTTGCTTCCAGGTAGATTAGTGAATACTTGTGCTTTTAAAAGTGTTCTTTACAAGACCAGACCTAAATATAGGTATCTGTACCTTCCTAATTGCGGAAATTAAGGCCACAGATTTGAAATGTTTAGCTGGTATTATTTATTTTCTGAAAAGAAACATCACAACTGCAGTACAATGTTTCTTCTGTTTGTGACGATTCTGAGAATAGAAAGGAAAATTTACATCTGTGTGTTTGATAATTCCTGATTTTAAGAGAACATTTTTGATACAGAATTTTAGGTTAAAAACATTGCTTCTGGGAGACACACTGTACATTGAAAATCAAGCCATTGACCTAAATAAGAAATTAACATGATTTTATTTTGTTTAGGATCATTTGTAGATCAGGTGAAATGTTTATTTCCCCAAAGCTAGCAAACTTTAATTTCTGCTAATGTTTTAATTTTTGCTGAAGTCTAGTATGTCAAGTTGTTGTGCCTGGTAATTCAATATATTGGTTTCACAAATGTTAATGTATTCTTAATCATGTTTTCTTGCGCCCAGGTCTACCAGTCAACCTACCAGTCTATTCCAATCTAATGTTATCTCAAAGGTATAAAAAAAGGAAACATACATCAAGTATTTTGCATTGATTTTTACAAAAACTGTCAAAGTATGTCACAATGTTATTCATGTCAGCTTTTCTCTGAGGCTTTGAGTATTTACATATTAAAAAATCCTTCTTCTTTGTGATACTGGAGACATCTGTCCAGTCAGTGCTTTTGTTTCCATTTTAAATTGTTTTAGAGTAACTTTTGCTCTTATATTCTGATTCTGCTCTTTCACTTAACCTGTTGTTACATCAGTGTGATTCTGCCTACTGCTGTGACTGGGTTTATGAAAGGCAGGTACATCTTGACTAACCTGATCTCCTTCTGTGACAAGATGACCCGCTTAGTGGATGGAGGAAAGGCTGTGGAATTTGTTTACCTGGAACTCAGCAAAGCCTTTGACACCATTTCCCACAGCATTCTCCTGGAGAAACTGGCTGCTCATGGCTCAGATGGGTATACTCTTCACTGGGTAGAGAACTGGCAAGATGGCCAAGCCCAAGGAGCTGTGGTGAATAGAGTTAAATCCAGTTGTTGGCTGGTCAGAAGTGGTGTTCTCCAGGGCTTTGTATTGAGACCAGTTGTGTTTAATATCTTTAACAATGGTCTGGATGAGGGGATCGAGCTCACCCTCAGTAAGTTTGCAGATGGCACCAAGTTGGTCAGGAATGTTGATCTGCTTGAGGGTAAGAAGGCTCTGCAGAGGGATCTGAACAGGCTGGATGGATGGGCCGAAGCCAATTGTATGAGAGATTCAACAAGGTTAAATGCTGGGTCCTGCACTTTGGTCGCAACAACCCCGTAAAATGCTACAGGTTTGGGGAAGAGTGTCTGGAAAGATGCCCGGTGTAAAGGTTGACAGCTGGCTAAATGTGAGCCAGCAGTGTGCCCAGGTGGCCAAGAAGGCTAGTAGCATCCTGTCTTGTATCAGAAATAGCATGGCCAGTAGGAGCAGGGAAGTGATTGTGCCCCTGTACTTGGCACTGGTGAGGCTTCACCTCGAATACTGTGTTCAGTGTTGGGCCCCTCACTACAACAAAGATATTGAGATGCTGGAGTTTGTCCAAAGAAGGGTAACTAAACTGGTGAAGGGTCTGGAGAACAAGTCTTATGAGAAGAGGCTGAGGGAACTGAGGTTGTTTGGCCTGGAGGAAAGGAGGCTGAGGGGAGACCTTACCACTCTCTACAGCTACCTGACATGAGTTTGTAGTGAGGTGGGTGCCAGTCTCTTCTTCCCAGTAACAAGTGATAGGAGAAAAGGAAATGGCCTCGTTGCACCAGGGGAGGTTTAGGCTGGATATTAGGAAAAAATTCTCCACTGAAAGGGTTATCAAGCACTGGAACAGGCTGCCCAGGGAAGTGGTTGAGTCCCTATCCCTGGAGGTATTTAAAAGACATGTAGATGTAGCGCTTAGGTGCATGGTTTTGTGGTAGACTTGGCAGTGCTAGGTTTACGGTTGGATTTGATGATCTTAAAGGTCTTTTTCAACATAAATGATTCTATGATTCTATGACTTGAAAACTATAATAGTTTGGAAAATCAGGCTATTGATTTTAGCTGAACTCAAAGTGATGTAAATAAGTGCAGATGTTCTTTATTTAATTTCTAATTAATCTCTTCTGGTCCAGCTCCCAGTCCAGCATGTGAAAACGCGTTGTGTCAGACTCTCTTTTCACCTTGAAAAGGTTATGATTTTTAGAATTCCAGATTATTTGTGATATTCTTTAAAGACCTCTCATAAAATCCACAGAACACCCACCTATTCTCTGTTAATCATCCACAGTTCTTAATGCCCATAACCATAGTGTTTCAGCATTGATGTTTTGTCACAGATTTCAATATTCCAAAGCAGCAAAAAGTAAAAATCTTATAGATGTTATGCATTACTATCATTATTACGCAGATTACTGCTTGCAGCACGTAACAGTTTCTTCAAATGTCCTTGGGAGCTTATGACTACTCTTGAGCACCTTGCTAAACCTTAACTTAATGAAACATTTTGTCACCGCATCACATTCTGAGTGAGGGCACCATTGACACCATAAGGTGTCGATAATGGTCCTAAAAAGTAAGAGGAAGATATTCCACTTGATGGCAAGGTGACTAGTCGGTCATGTGTTCTCTCTGGAGAATCATGAAGCTGTATCTGCACTTCAGTGATGGGTTTTGGCCCAGGTCTCTCTGGGAAGGTCAGAACAGCAGGATCTGCATGCCTTGCTCCAACTGTGCAATATTTCCCTTGAAACTATGCAAAGATTTATCTCACTGTCATGTCCTCCAAACCTCTGAAACAGCAAGTTCAAATTCCCTATGGTCCTACTTGCATTTTTCAGTGCCGTTTTTTGATTGCAGGCAGATTGTTCCCTTTCTTCTCTACATTTTGACTTAGTTTGCTATGTACAAAGGTATAGGTGTATGATATTCTAAACAAATAAAAAAACTATTGGAGGTGGGGAGGTTTGTGGGAGGACAGGACTTTGTAGATTGAGAAAAAAAATATTCCTGTGAAGATTGATTAGGCCATCTTTAAATTCACTTGACTGATCTCTAGGCCCTATTTTGATAACTCTGATTGATTTGAAAGTAGGCTTTAGCTGATGATTTAATTTACTTAAACTTCACCAGCTGGTGAAATTCCTGATTCACAGGAAATTGATTCATAATTATGAAAAACTTCCTTAGAACTTGCTGGGTACCTTTCCAGATAGACCTTAAGACGTGTTATTCATCAAATAGCAAAAATCCAAATTACTGAAAACTTGGGTGCTAATCAATCCAAGAAAGCAAAAATAATTATCTTTGTGGCATCTCACATAGATTTAAATTTTGCAAAGATAAATTTATACTTCTTTACACTGGGTCATGTATATCACTCACAGAAGATGTTTAAACCCATGCCTATTAGGAGGAAAAGCAAGGTGGATTACATTGTATTTGATGGCAACAGTAGTTTTTGCATGTTGTGGAAGCAAAGAAAGATTCCCATGTGAAAATAACTTTCTGCTTCAGGAGCACAATACGAATACTGAACAGAATGCAGGGAAAACCAAGCATTAATAAAAATTAGAACTCAGTATAAAAAGCAAGAGATTTTAAAAATCAGATTTTTTAAGAATGGTACATTATTTTCACATTTGATCTTTTTTTCATCTTTGATGTTCATTTACTTCATGTCTTCAGGGTTACTTCATGTCTTCAAGGTTTTTACTACAAGGGTTAGGAATCTACTTTTCCTTATCTTTGTAAATTAAAAATTAGCTTCTCAAGCAAGATCATGATCACAGCACCTGAAGCTTTAAGAAAAATGCTAAACATGATAACTTCCAATCATTTGCACACAAAAATAGCAGAAGTAACACACACCTGGGTAGCATATACCTGTAAATGTAAATATACATGCATGCACACACACATGCAGACACACACATACATGTGCATGTGTATGTATACATGGATGGATAAATATATATAACTGTATGCATGCAGACAAACACCCTGGGGTAAATATACCGGAGTGGTACAAGATAGGAACTGTTTATAACAAGCAGCAAGCATGTCTGGAAAAGAGCATCTGTGAGATGAAAAACACACACTCCAGTTTAGAGACTGTAATTACTGACAAATGTCCGATATCTTCCCTATCCACTCAGATTTAGGTATTTATGTGTTTCTATTACTTCTGTGTTTTATAAGCACATATATAACTGGCACAAGGGGAAAAAAAAAACAGTGTCTTTAATTAGTATTTCTGTGTTTCAGCATTCTTGGGTTTCTTTTCTGTGAAACCCTAAATAGTGGAAGCACCATAAAGTGTGTTTGGAGGAAGTGGTGGGAGAAAAGTAAAATGGAAGGTAAAGGAGCAAAGGGCACTGAGTGATCAGAAGACAGTTTATGCTCTTGTGTCATGCCAATAAAATAAGAATGCCCTTTCTGAGTTGGCTTTTTGCCAAGTCCTACAGAGGTTTTAAAGTTGTCACACTTAAAATAAGTAGCACTATAAGCAGGTTTTAGCAATCATCATGAATTTTCACCTGTTATTTTCTCAGCCTGTCTGTAATATAAGGCACCTGTTTGTTAAAAATTTGGATCTGGGCATAATTCAGTGGGCTCAGGTGAAATGTTGACGGGTTTGATGATTCCCTGGTGGAAGGCTATAATGCCAAGAGATAGTTCTCCCTATTTCTGAGTTTTCTGATGAGAGCAGTAGCTGATAAAAATAGCCAAGTACAAGTAAGGGTCCAATAAACAATACCCGTGCTTTTCTTGTGACTGCTTCTGAAATACTGGGCAGCATTCAGCAGTATGTTAACTAGAGAGATATTGATCAATTAGAAAGAATTTAGCAAAGAACACCAAATTAATTACCAGAGGACAATGAGGATTTAGGAAACGGATTAAAGGTACTAAATTAGGTATGTGTTGACTAAGCAAAGCAAGGAATGGTGTTCAGATAAACCTCTCAAATTTGCTCATGTTCAGTGTCTGAGGTGGTGCTATCTGGTTCATATGACAGAGAAAGTGTATCAGGTCAAAAAGATGTCACATTTACTTATGTGAGAAGGACAAGCCATCATTTCCAGGAGGAGCATGGAAACGTGCCTTATAGCAGGATTCAGGCAGCTGCAGAGCAGCTGGGCAGCCTTTGCAGCTGAATGGCATGCAGCTAGCTGCAGCTCTGTGCTTCTGCCCCCCTCCTGCTCTGGGATGCCATGCATCAGATGCAACTCCTCAGAGATGCTGAGCATTGCAATGGTGCTCCACTTGCAAATGGCCCCACAGCAAGGCCTTAGACATATGGGAGTATGAGGACTTACGCTGAGTGTGTGAGATCTGATGGTGAGAAAAGTGTGAAGATTGCTAGCTGTATGCAAAGAGAAAAGTATTTAATGCTGCAAGGGCAGATATAGCTAAGAATACAATAAAGAAATTTAAAAATTAGGCTCTCAAAAAACCAAACCACAACAAAAAACCCAAAAGTGAGTTCTGCTGAGGAATTGTCTCCTGAGAGAATCTGGAGGTTGATTCACCACTGGTATTTTTAACATTATTCTGTTTGAAACACTAGAATGTGTGCTTTTGGGACTAAGCCTCCCTTAGCAGAGAAATGGGCTTCATGATCAATGAATCTTCTCTGATTTTAATGTCTGCAATTTTCTGAGTATATTCTAAAAAATGTTCATATTTCTGCCCTGGAAGGTGCTGCTGCTGAGCGAGAAGAGTCTGTGTACTGTTCCCATGAAAACAATGGACTGCAATGAAAAAGAGCTTGTGAGTGATTATTAAAGTTATTAGCTAATAGCCTAATAATATTTTTCTCATTATGTGGGATGGGGAGGAGGAGGAAGAAGGCAAGCAGCCAGGCCTCATGTCAGAAGCTCTGAGTCACAGTTAAAAGTTACGCTGCAATCTTGCAGCGTTTCCCTTTTATGGTGCCTGCCAGCTGTGTCCCCAGTAAGATCAAGCAAATGTAACACTGCCATTTCTTCCCTGCTGCACAGAGCAGAGAGAGAGCAGGCACAAGCCCTCTACACTTAAACTGTCAGCTTTTGACCCTGTGTGATTTTTCTTTCTACCTTATCCCAGAGAAGTCACAGAACTCTCTCTGCTTTTGCAACTGGGAGACAAGTCACAAACACAAATTACAGCCTTAGGCATGCCCTTTCTTCCCAGGAGCAGGGAGGGAGCTGTTGTAGGAGATAGAAGATAACTGAGCTCTTCAGAGTTCAGAAGCTGAAGGCTCGCTATGAAACTTCTTCATGGGCCTAGCTCACATCACCTGCATGGATGCTGGCTCTGCAGGGAGAGGGAAATCACTGGTTTAGGCTCTGCCCTTGAGCCTTTTCCTCTCTGCACTCATACACAGCCGAGGAAGAGTCTGGCATTATGAGGATTCCCTGCTTAGTTGCTGCTTCCCAAGTCTGATGCAGGGAAAATATTCTTTCTGCTCTTCTCAAGATTCTCTGTATTTTTTTCGGTTGTTTGCTGTCATGTTTTCCATTTTTTCCTGTTATTTATCCTCTGAAAAAATCAGATTGATTTTCATCCGTGGTGCATACATGTACACATGTATATCTGTTAAAAGGAGAATAACATGAAATGTGGCAAACATTTGGTTTTAGTGATAGTGATTATGGGGAGCCAATAGTAAGTTGTGACCAGTTCTTATGATCAGAAGGTGACCAGTGATATGTGTCTGGTTTGCTCTAACAGCTCAAGCTGGCACTGTAGTCACAGCATGAATTGTAGTGGCACCACAGCCACTGGATTCCTGGAACTATTACTTGTACAACTATCCACCTCTTTCACATGTTTTTGGCTTTCTCGGTGGTCTACTTTTTAAACCACACTGACAGAATAAAAAAAAGAGGGAGTTCTTGTTTTGTACTTATGAATATTATAAGTTCTATAATGTTTATCTTGCTTATTAAACTCTTGAAGTGTTTACCAAGTAGGCTAGAGTGATGTTTTGTGGCTCAACTGGTGCAGATTTAGAGAGCTTCTGATAGCCTCCAGGATGAATCTAGATGCCAATAGACTCACTAACTTTGAATAAAAATCTTTCTGTCAGCTTGAATGATAGGTGATGCATAGCTAATCATAACTGTGCCAGCAAATCTGTCAGCTCTGTTTTATCTAGAAAGTACTGCCTTTTGCTCATAAAGGTTAAACTGCCACTGTGCCTTCTTAAAATCTCTGTTCTCCACAGCTGTGCTAGAAGTTAAAATCCCTCTGCCTGTGTGGTTTAACAGTTTAATAGATTTTTTATGTATATATATATAAAAAGATACATATTTTCCTTCTGGGACTTGGAAACTGAAACAGCCTAAAAGATTTAGATTTGACCTTCTAGTGTTTTTCTAGTAGTTCTGTGTCATTTCTCACCCTAGTTCACTCAAAGTCACCTCAAAACTTTATCACAAAAATTCAGTAGGTTCATATATAAACTTGGGGTTAAGGCCCAGGAGATCACAACGGAGACAGCAGTAAGAGTTTGTTCAGTTTCATGTAATTGTTTTATTATACCAAAGGAATCTAATTGCTGAATTTAATTTCACTTCTGTTCTATGAAAATAATTCTATACCTGCCAAGAGCTGCAACAGTGTGATAATGTCCCAACGATATGGGTTGCCACATGATTTATTTTCCAGTAGTTAAAATTCTAGGGTCATTAAGTGGGAAAGCAAAAGGAGAGATATTTTAAGTGTAATTGTTTTAGCGTTATTTTTCCCATGTAACCAATACAGCAAAAGTTTGTTTATTTGACTGTTCACATTTCTTTTGTCATGAAGGGGTCTTTAATTTGGTAAGGGAATATTATTTAACCTATAAATTCAATGCAGACAGTAGAATTGAGTTTATTACATGAAACTGAGCAGCAACTAACTTTTAATCTGTTTCAGTAACTTTCATCAGTAACACTAGCATATGGTGTTTTCTTATCAGAAGTGAATTATGAAATCTTTCTTCTAGTCAAAATATAGGTGTTAAAACCATGAATGAGAAGAACTTAGGAAAAATAATCATATTAAAAATGGTTCTTCTAACCGATACAAAGTGTAGCAAGATGCTTCACCCACAAATCTGAAGATAAAGAAAAACAAAGTTTGAAAAGTCTGTATTTTGAAATTAATATTTTCGCTCCTCATGTAATTAATACAGACATTAATCTGGTATATAGGACATTGTTCCCCATCATCCCTTAATGTTATCATCTGCCATATAAAAAGAAAGGCTTTATAGCACAACTTTGTTAAAATCAGAAAGAAAACCTAAATCTTTTGCATGTAGAGTGTGCTATACAATTTTAGTCCTAATTTTAATTGCTTGTGTCAATGAGTCATTTATCAACACTACTCTAATGTACTTAGTAGATTTGCAGTCATGGAGTAGCAGTGCAAAGGGTTCAATAAAAGTGGGGAAAATAAAGGGAGCTACTGATGGTAGATGCTTTGAGCTACAGTAAAATTGGAGGACACTAATATCCCATCAATACTTCTTTTTAGGCTTTTGCCTTAATTGAATTTTGTCCTAATTCATAAACATGATTCCTGCATTCATTTTTTTAAGCACATAAAAGTGGACAATCTTTCAAAGTGGACTGGAAGATGGTATTTTTTTCTCCCTTGTTTTTCCTAACACAGTTATAGTCATTATTAGAGCTCCCTTGCCAAATTTATATTACCTTCAGACAACTGGACTTGGATTCATTTTCCCCACAAGGCAGTCTGCTGTGCTAATGGCCAAGCAATCAGGTCACCTTTTAAAACTACCAATGTAGTGTCTGATTGGCAGATATGTATATTAAAAATAATGTTCTCTTTATGACTTTTATTTTCCACTGTGCTCTAGTATCTTTCTTCACTGGCTAGTTTATTTACTGTGGGAATGTATGTATTTGAAAACAATACTGTCTCCGATCCCTTGCTCTATTTGTAGAATTCCTCACTAAGCTCTCTTTTTCAGAGCCAGTTATATGCAGAACTTAAAATCCTGCCTTTCCAGCTCTTTTCAGTTGTAGGAAGCTGTTCTGTTACCCTTCCAGCTCAATTCATAGCCTTCCTGCCTGTGAGCCAGGGCTCTGTCAGTTCAGTTTCCATCCTCAGCCTCGCACCCTCACCCACTACTGACATGACAGAGACATAGCAGCCTGGATATTACCTCTTCTGGCCTCTTCTTTAGTGATAGATAGATATAACCACTAAACGACAGCCTGCCTCAGGCTGGGCAGCCACAGAATTTTCTCTGCTTTGCAATATGCGGTTTGCTGAACAAGAAAGACCAGACTTCTGAAATGGCTCTGCAGGTGGTTGCCAGGAGGAGAATATATACTTCCTAATCAGGGCTTAGGCCTGAGTCTTTTCAAGCTATACTTAAGTGCCTGGGATAGTGCTAGGATAGCCTTTGATACAGATAAAGGCAGAGGATACCTATAGGTGGATGCTGGGACTGTAGAGGTCATGGTCCCATCGTTTCTTCCCAGCTTTTTATATTTGAAAGTAGAGTAAGACACAGCCCAGGTCAGTTGGTTCAGCTGTTGGTTCATGTCAGCTCTGAGCTACTCCAGTGCAACACTTTCAAGATCATGGGTGTCCCGTGAGGGATCATTCCTAAACATGGAATCTGTCCTAAATACGAAATACAACCTCGAGTTTATTGACTG
>VZTL01020082.1:0-17832 GCA_013400535.1 Scopus umbretta | reverse complement strand
TTTTCTTTCTGGAGCTCTTACCATATGGAATCTGAAAACACATTTACAGGTTGTATACGCCTGGCAAGTATAGACAGAAACATTTTACATGGTCTGAGTCCCCATCATCCGGATATGAGACCTGTTTGGACCACTTAATGCTACTTTTTGGCCTTCATGTGAAGGGCTTTCTATTCATGAAATTTAGAGTTCTGGGGAGAAACACTGCTCAGGCCTCAACCCTGAGTTGAGTGAGGACACAGTTACAATGCACACCTTGAGAGCACATCCCGTACCCCGGTAATGACAGCTGTTTATTAACATACAAATCTGAAAGAGTCCAAATCTGAATGGACAACAGCAGCTTTTCATAGGACTTATACTATGTTCTTGAAGGATCATTTAAAATAAACAGCAAATAAAATCTGATTTTATTCTCAGAGGAAAGAGCAAAATAAAAATGCCTTAATAGAACTACATGCATACTTAAACACATTTATGCTTCCCTGTAAGTATGATATATGGGAGTCTTCCCTGAGTTACAGCACCAGATCAAAGTCCACTACATGTCTAACAGCCCCTCAAAAGCTGTAGACAACATGCTTGATCCCAGTCTAGCCGTAAGGAATGTATTTCTCTCATCTGGAGTTTCCTTAATTCAGAGTATTTCCTATTCCCTTGGCTCCATAGCCTGATCCCTTATTATCCTATATTTCAAATACTTTTGTTGTGGACTTCCAGTTTGAAACTCTCATTTTGCCCATTTTCTCTCTTTCAGGCTGTTGTGGCACCTATGTTCCTGTGAGCATGGATGAGCTGTTACATCCCCTAGGACTTTGTAGTCTTGCAACAGTGGGTTAGTGTCATGAAACTGCCCCTGCCTATCCATTTATCTTCCAGCACAGCCTTAAAATCCTGTGCATTAGAATGTTTTGCTTGTCAGAACAACATTCAGCCCTGAGTCCACTTATAGTTGATGGTGTGAAAGATGCTGTTAAACAGTTTTCGGGATTTTCTCATGCATTACTGTTCTTCGAAATACCCTCAGAGAAGGAGGATAGTGGTTGTGTGTGTCATGAGGCTTCGGAAACCTTTTGTTTTTCATCTCAGTCCACTGACAAAGAAGAGGTGAGTCACTTATATTGTAAGTATCCTGTCTCCCATTGCTTTGTTTTCATTTGCACCTACCTCTTCCTGAACAGAAGGAAAGATTAATCACACAAACATGCTGGTACACAGGTGATACAATGAGGAATTAAAACGCTGTTCTCAGTTTGCCGTGTTTTGCTACCTGAAGAGCTGTGTGCTAGGACTAGTTACTGGAAAGACTCTCCCTTGCTCAGAAAGTGGTCAGCCCAGGCAGGTAGAGGAGGGTTCTCAGGAGCACAGGGTTTCCTAAGTTGTGCTAATAGCATTTAAAATGCTAATTTGAACTTTCTAAAGAGTAAACTTGGTTTGGAAAAGCACAAAGGAAATTTAGTAACTGACATCAGATAAAGACGATAAGAGACAATATCCATAGAATCCCTAAGTCTTGCGTCCTTTCCTTATGCATTCAGCCATTTAGAGTAAAAGAATAAAATTATTTAAAGTGTATTTCTGTATTATTTTTCAGAAGAAAATTACAACTGCAACAGGGCCTTTTCATTTCTTTTGGGCAGGGGATCAAGTTGAAAAGCAAAAAGTTCCAGGAGCTTAGTGCCAACACCATGCTTCCATAAGAATAAATCAAAATTATGACAGCTACTCTGTAATAAGCACCTTTTCATGCTTATGTTCATTAAATAAATGTATGAACCAGACACTGTTGAGAAAAGGCAATCTTTGATGCATAGTTGATCATCGCCATAAGTAGTATAGTACGTGACGGAATTTAATTGATTTTGGGTTTGACATTAACCTGAAAAACTAAAAAGTGCATCCTTTTTTATTCAATTACTCTGATTAACAGAACGGTGAAGCAGTTAGAAGGCTGTGGTCAGCAGAATGACAGTCAGTAGCTCTTATTCCATAGATGGGTATATAAAAATGCACTTTTAAAATCTATGCTGAAGCTTTTAATCAATGCCATTCAGGCTCCAAAACAGCTCCCACACTCTCTCAGGATTGCCTTGCCACTACTCTCTTAGAGTGCTCTCCTCCTACAGAGGATCTGGTCAGCAATAGCAGCAGCTGCAGGAACAGTGCGTTCAGCATGCCAGACTGAAATTCATGTTTCAGGAATGTCTCCTAGGGGGGTTGAGCAATTCAGTCAGATTCGTAGTTAAAAGCCTTTCACTGTAACACAATTACCCTGCAGTAGAGAAGAGGAAAGCTCAGCATTTGTTTGCTACAAATGCGCTTTGCAAAAAACACTATTATGAAATCCTTCCTCAGGTGAATGGATTGGGAATATAAGGAAAAAAAACAAAGCGATCAACAAAATTTTATATGAGTGTCAACAGCCCTTTGCTCAAAAATATTATTTTTTTTCTGTCTGAAAAGTAGTAACTACCACTGTCCAGCAGGACCCCAACAGTGCCAGGAAGTTGTGGTTTAGGGCTGTTTAGAAAAACATGTATTTTATTTTTTCTGGTTCTGATTGATTCTTGTTGTCATACAGAGCACAGAGGGTCCTTGCAAAGAATAAGCATCTGTCTTAGGTAGGTGGGGTACTCTCACTGACCAAGTTACAGATTTAACTGGCATGTAGCCATCCAATTTGCAATTTCCATCACACATTCTGCAATTCTGGCTTAGTCTGAGTCATGGCCTGAAACAAGAGAGGAAACCACCTCTGTCTAGCCAAACTGTCTCATCTTGCAATATGAGATTTCCACATGAGATTCCCATTGCCTCGTGATTCCCACAATCAAGTCCTAGCCTTCCAGCCCACCAGGGAACAAAAGCAAGGGTATCCAAAGTTGGCACAGCTTAGACCACCTTTCTGCCTCCTGGTAAGTGAAATGAAGGCTCGCACACAGAGAGCGGGGCAGAGGACTGAAACACATATGTGCTAGTGAGAATTGTGTGATACAGGGTAAGAAGAAAAAAGTGAGGGGTGACTTGGATGCTTTACAGATTATTTATGATAGAGCCAGAGATTATGACAGTAATTAAAGCTTAGGGGAGGCTTGGGGAGGAGATAGGGCCAGACCACACACGTAGTTAAGGCACTTGTTTCCCACTCAGCTGAGACCTAAGCAGGGGAAAGACAGAAGAAAAAAGAAAAGAGAAGTGAGTGGTGATGCAAGCAAAAAGCTGGAGGGAAGAAACTGTGAGGGGTAGTGCACGGAATGGGGAAAGCTGTCTGGAGATTGGCTCTCAAGACTTTCAGATGTTCACTCAAAAGGCTCAGGATACAGGAGGTGGTTTCTTATCTCAGGATACCACACAAAACGAACATCTTAACACTTTGTGTATGTACTCATCAGCCAGCAGTATGCCAGTAAAACACCTAGGCCAATGCACAGGTTCATTCTGTCAGAATAGACATCAAGGAGAGAGCTTGACCAGTTAGAATGGCACAATCTCTTTGGCTTTGCAGGGATTAGGATCTAATTTTTGGCCTGACATGAACTCCCCCAGTCATGTAATTTGAGTGGCACGAAATACAAATATCTATAATTCAGCTGAAGAATTGTATGCTCCACATTGTTTGAAGAAGCAGTCTCATGGCAACATAATTTTCCTCCTTTCTACACTTACTTTCTTTTGAAGTCCAGAACTGATATGCTTTCAAAAGTACTTTTGTAAAGGATTATACAGATGAGGTGGTCAGTGTACAGAAAAGATGCAATTCATAGACTTGTCAGACAAATCTGTAACCTGGATATAGGACAAAAAGAGGATCTTATATGATAGCAAGGTTGCTGGTCTGGACAGAGGGAGAAGGCAGAACATCTGAAACAGAAGGAAAAGAGACTGAATTTTTGTAATGTTAAATTTGAGCTGGTGGTCCAGGTGATATTCACAAGCACCATGCTCCTTTCTTCCAAGCTGCTACAGAATAAAAATAATTGCACAGGTTAAGTTCAGACAGGCTACTGAAACAAATGTTTTGTAGATAAATTAAACAAGAAAGGTTTCAAATCACAGTGCAAGCATGTGTAAGCACTCCACAGGTACATGTGAGACTGGAATGATTTTAAATGCACTGGGAAGAGGTGATTTCAGGAAATATTTCTCTTACTTCGTATAAGGGAGAAAGAAGAGAAACACAAGAAATAAGAAAAAAATACTAAGAAAACATGAAATACAGCCTGAAATAGCACTAGGAGGATGATTGTTAGAAAAACTTCCCTATATTTGGTGCTGAAACCTGGTGATGCTACAGGCAAAATAAATTGCTTCTTATTGTTCAGATCCTCCTACAAGCACAAAATTAGATCTTCATACATTCTTCAATGCAGCTCTCTACAGAGATTCCCTGCTCTTATCACGAGCTTCTTTTCCAACAGAAACAGTCTGCGGGATCTCAAACTCTGGATAACCACTTAGGCCAAGAAGCAATAACAATAATGAATACCTTTTGTGTCCTTCAAAATGAGGCATGTTGTTCAAAAGGTATGAGGGATTTACTCATAATGGCCAGGCAGTGATGATTCAGCAATTACATTTTCAACAGACTGTCAAACAAACTTCACTGAACTGTAAGAATGCATCTGTACTGATCTCATGGAAATAGACAAAGGGAGTTGGTTTTAGATGACTAGAAATGAATGCATTACTCAGAACCAGAAGTGTAAAAGAGAGACTGATGAGCAGCAAAGTCTCCCAGCAGACAAGCCGCACAGATTTCTAAGCCCTCTTGAAGTTGTCTTTGCATTCCTTCCTGGAAGGACATTTTCATAAGCAGTTGCCCAGATTTCTTTTAAAGTAATGCACTCCCATCATACAGCTCCAGGTCACTACTGCTAAATGCCCGAACCACACTGATACTCCATTCTGTGCTTCCAGAAATACTTGAAATGCATCAAATGTTAAAAATGTTTGACATAGCAAATTGATGATTAGTTCATCACAAGTGAGTTCTGGTCTATCAGAAAGTTTGCATATAAAGATTTTTAGGAAATCCTTCAAGAGAAATAACATCTACCTTTGTAGCACCTAGTGAAGGCTAGCCTTTATAGAGGTATAAAATAAAAGGAAATCCCTGCTACGCCAATCTATTCCAAACAAGTATGGTCTCTTTCTGGAGTCCAGTTGATTTCAAAAAGCCCATATAGGTATTATGGTCTATGTATGTAAGACAGAAGTTTAGAAGTCTCTGTGTGGATACAGAGAACTTTTTCCATCAGCTTTAGGAAGAGCTGGGTAGGACCCAAATGCTGTGATACAGTTCTCTCTGAGACTGAACCAAACTGGGAGCCACCTCCACCCACTTTGTATTCAGATGAAAATGATACATTTAAACCTATTGACAATGCTCACAGAACGTAATGGTTTTGTATAACCACCACTTTATATCTTGAAATTCAGTACTGTTTATGATTTTTTTTTTTTTTTAAACAAATACCTTCTCTTCTGAGACACAGGTCAAGGAAAACGTTAAAGGGAACAGGATATAAAAACATTCTAAAACACAGTTCTAACGTGGATGGAACCATATACAAATGGCACTCAGTCAAGAATTTGTAAGAATCATCCAACTGAAAGGTTAGAGTTCAAAGGCTTTAAAATTCAGATTTATTTCTGGCTGAACAAAATATGTAGTGTTGACTTCCTGCTGCTTAAAGTACAAGGCACTGAGCAGATTCCACCAAAACAAATGGAAAATGGAGCCTAAACAGGGTAGCATAAGACAGACCAGCCAAGCTCCGGCACTTTTGCATTTACTCTGCTTTTCTTACCCCATAGGATGGAATATAACAAACTGTTTGTGTGTGTGTGTGTGCGTGTGTGTGCGTGCGCGCACCCATGCAGAAGGCTATGTGAAAGTATATAAATATATGCCTGCACACAGTTATTCTTTACAATAAATAAATAAATATAATACACTTTGTTCTACACATTAGCATTCAGGCTCTGGCTGCCAGATCAGAACATTTTGTGTGTATGCACTGATCGGAAAATGACAAAAAAAGGCAGTTGGAATCTTTGGCAAGTTGTGTAGTGCTGCTCACAATCAGCATGTCGAAGGCTAAAATTAGAGTCAGAATTTGGTTTTGACATATTTTAAAAATAACTGACATTTGTCCTGGGAACATACAACATCTAGCATGCATTAGGAAAAAAAAAAATCTTTCTACATCTGAGCACACTGTAGCAAAACAAAAAAGGAAAGCTTTCAACAAGCAAAAAAAGCAAAATGGCAACATGATCTTCAGATGCATAAACAGGAGAATAACTTGCAGGGCTGTTCTGGTTTAATCCGGCAGGCAGCTAAACACCACGCAGCCACGTTCACTCTCCCCCTCCCCAGTGGGATGAGGGAGAGAATTGGGAAAAAAAAAAAGTAAAATCCATGGGTTGAGATAAAGACAGTTTAATAGGACATAAAAGGAAGGGAAAATAATAATAATAAAAATAATAAACAAGTGATGCACAATGCAATTGCTCACCACCCGCTGACTGTTGCCTAGCCAGTCCCCGGGCAGCAATCGCTGCCCCCCAGCCAACTCCCCCCAGTTTCTATACTGAGCATGATGCCATATGGTATGGAATAGCCCCTTGGCCAGCTTGGGTCAGCTGTCCTGGCTGTGCCCCCTCCCAGCTTCTTGTGCCCCTGGCAGAGCATGGGAAGCTGAGAAGGCCTTGACTAGTGTCAGCACTACTGAGCAACAACTAAACCATCAGCGTGTTATCAGCATTGTTCTCATACTAAATCCAAAACACAGCACTATAGCAGCTACTAGGAAGAAAATTAACGCTATCCCAGCTGAAACCAGGACAAGGGCACCATAAATAATCTCTCTGCTCTGCTCTGCATTGCTTAGGCCACAGCTAAAGCACCATGTCCGATTTTGGGCACTATATTTCAGAAAAGTTTTGGTGTGAGAGGACTAGTGGCAATACAGTAACAGTCTTCAAGGATGTAAAAGGCCATTGTAAAGAGGAGAATAATATTGTTTTCCCTGTCTACTTTGCACAGGGTAAGAAGTAATACACTGGAGCAAAGTTTAAAATTAGACATTGGGAGGGGAAAAAAAAAATCAGGCAGTACATGTACTGAAAGACTGGAATAGATTGTCTGGAGAGATTGCGGGTTGTCTGTTATCAGAGATTTTTTTTAGGAAGAAATAAGGTAAATGCCTATCAGAAATGATAGAACTGTAACGTTACAGGGCAGGAGGATGGGCTAGGTGACTTCTGGCGGTTCCTACCAGATCTACAGGTCCATGATTCACAGAGGAGTGATAGCATGCTAAGGCATCATCCTCCCTCACAAGTTGTGAAATTTCCTGTGTACAGTGTCTGAATGGACAGACTCTGGTGCTGTTCACATTCAGTTTGTATTGGTTTCCTTTCAGTGCAAATTTTTTCACAGTTTAGGCATCAGTCTTTGATAATCTCTTTTTGTTTAATCACCCCTAATACAAAGTTTTCAAATGGATCTTTTGGATTTGCCTTTGAAAGGCAATAGGTCACACTACTGAAATTTGCATCTCTCAGATTATATTTATATAATGTAGTTATATATATTATAATGAGCAAGTAAAGACTGTTTTATTATAAAATAATTCAGTGCTTGAAAACTGGATCAGCTGTTACATTTATGGTTTAATGTCTTAATTACCATTGCCTTAGATGGCTTTTTTTCCTACTGATTGTGCTACTACTTCACTTATTTACAATATGTGTCCAAATTAAGGGCCACTAGGAGTTTCATGCTATCGGCATGACCCAGAGCTATTTCCTTTTTCTTTCCCTATTTTTTTTTCTTCCCTTCCTTAGGCTTTCCCCTCCAGACTTAATAAGCTTGATCAATGAAGTGAACAACAATGAAAAAAATTCAAGAACAGTACTGCCCCTCTGCAAAAATACAATTTTAAAGCAAACAATGATAATATAGAACTGTTGGAACAAGAACATAACAACAATAAAACTGACTTTTTCTTGACCTCAGATTTGCTTTTAAAGTTATGGAGTATTTCCAGTCATGTGGGTTTATAAAAGAAAGCAGGAACTCTAAATACTGACTACACCAGCTTTAACTTCTCTTCTCACTCACAAAACACCACTTACATACAAGCAGATGGGATATCAAAATACTAATACTGTTCAGATCTTCATTACACATGAACTAATGCTAAGGCTGAGAAAATGACTAATAAAGTATGTGCTTAAAATGCTTCTATTAAGCGTGGGCTTAAAACAAGTTCAATTCCAAAGCATGAAGTGCTTTTCTGTACACATAATATTATCGTGAATAGCTCTCCTGGTGATCAGTGATCTCCAAAGCTGGCATGAAGAACCCTCATCCAAATACGCCATGAGAAATGGCTACCTTTAACAGGTCCTTTTATTATATTCATGCTAAAGAGGGCTATGTTCCCAATGGAAAGGCAATTTCTATCATTTCTAATCAGATATTAAAGTGTGTTACATATTTTTGGTAATCCAGCTCAGATGACACATACAAGCTACAGGAAAGAGGAAAAGAAAGAGAGGTGAGACAGTTCCTGTCTGAGCATGACAGCAATACAATACCCCACACAAGTAATACACTGAACTGTTCTGAAAGCCAGGTGTTTTCTGTTGTTCTTTACAAGAAGAAGCAGTAAAAAAAAATATTTCTACACTTAAACTATTTCCCAATTTTCTCATTAAAACCAGGAACTCACATTAAGAGTCAACATACCAGTCAATAAAAATGGTACTGCTGCCTTCCAGTTATATTCATATCTGTTTTGATTTACATATGTGATGTAGTACATTTAGCTCAATCATCAGCAATGAGAATAGGATTTCTGGCCCTCCAGAATTTTGGGGATCTAAAACTTCAAGCCGAGCATATACACTCACATTTCTTTTTGGTCCAACACTTAGAATGGGAAAGAATACCACACAAGCATCATGGCTAAGGAAAAAAAACAAAAGAAAGTAAAGGTGCCATTATATGTATAACGTAATACCATCTGCAGTAGACTTTGTATTAAAAAGCAATAAGTCTGGCACGCTAATCCAGGCTTTGCAATTACCCTGTACAGACTAGAATAACTTAACTCTTTGAATAGGTTTAGGAAAGGAAAGAATAATAATGGATCTCTTTTTTTTTTCTGTTTTTTTTAATCTTTCACTGTTTTTCAATGTTACACAAAGTTTGTACATATTCTCCATAAAAATAAGCCAGTGGTTTATTTATTGTGTGTGAGCAAGTAGCTATAAATTATTACAAGTGTCTGAGGGAATCTTTGTGAAGTATATGTTTGTAAAATAGTATTACATTCAGCTAAAAATGAAAATCCAAATTAGTTGCAAAATCCTATCATTATAGTGATTAAATCCAAGGCTTACCTAAGCTTATATTTCAAATGAAGTATTTCTGAAATTATTTAAAAGCCTGTGACCAGACTACTTAACAGCAAGAGCTTAGCATAAAAAATGGTGCTACAGCAACCTGTCACCCTTCAGCCAGCAGCTTTATCTTCCACTAGATTCTAAAACGCCTTTTTCCCTTCGTTGTAGATGTACAGTTGTAGCAGCACATTTCACAGTGACACTGCAGCTGCACTTTAAAGCATAAATTCAAACCCAAATTTTCAGAAGCTGAGCCAAATTTAACTTTATTTCCATATTTGGATACTTACCACTGTAACTGAGATAAAGAAAATGAAACAAATCACTATCAGAAAATTCTTGCTGTTTTTCTCTACTACAAAAAGCCATGAGGTACTATGCATGAATTTGACAGTTCAACTACCTGTGCCATTTAGTCTGATTCATCTCTTCCCCCTCCCATGCCCTCCGTGTGGATTGAACAGCCCCTCAAGAATGGGCTGTGTTCCTCTAGAATTACTGGAAGAGCATGTAACATACCAGCGTGTCACAAAGCCAAAACTGGTCTGGGTAGTAACCATTTTCATCGGTAGTCTATGAGATGACCCATGCGTGGCTGAAGAGAAATACACACAGACAATGCATTTCCTTCTAAGTTCTTGAATGCTAAACAGTAAGTAAACAGAAATTTGCCAGAAGGAATGACCTTTGTCAATAGTCTCAGAGGAAAATGCTAAAATAGCACACAGGAATTAGCCTGTTTACTGATTCTTCTGGAATAGAAACATTACACTTGTCACCCTTCATCAAATCATTGCTTTGTCCAGCCCATCATTCAACCTCTGACAGTGGCAACTAGTAGGTATTTCAGAGAAAATGCAAGGAAACCCTATAACGGACAGCAACAAAGTACCTTATTCTAGATGTTTTCTCTTTCTGGCCCAATCATTTATTTTTGTGTTGTCCAAAATATTTGTGGCTGTTCTTACTATACTTTAGAAAGTAATTATTCTTTTGTTCAGTCCCACTAATCTATTGGTTTTGCAGATATCTTGTATTAGTGAATGATTCAATTTATTTATACGTTGTATCTAAAATATATTTCACTAGCTCTAAACTTAGGTTTCAAATGTGTGATGCTTCTCTGTTTCATATCTGCACTGATCTTGGTTTGGGAGAAGTAGTAATTGAAAGTAGCAAATCTATCTTCCTATATTTTGTACCTCCATCACCTGTTTGCTGATCTTCATAAAGCTACACAGGCACAGACTTTTCAGCCCCTCTCATCTGGAAATCTACACATTTATCTTTGTGTTTGATCCCTTTTCTTACTTTACCCATCTTTTTGAGAACAGGTGTTCAAAACTTAAATGTAGTGTTTCAGAAGGAAGTAAAATTTGAGGTCCTTGCATGCACACAAGCAGCTCAGCAGAACAGATCTGCTGTGCAAGCCCGATCAGCTGCACAGCATACAAGCAGTACTTGGGGTACATTCTCCATCCTGTCACAAGGTCCCTTTCTCCTCTTGGTCTGGAATCTGAGCACCAGGAGCCGATGCCTTCAGACAGCACTGATGAGGTGCCGAAGGCCAAGTCATACTTGTTTGGAGGATGGTGAATTATCTGCATAGGTAAAGTGCAATGCATTGCTGAACCTTCACTGGGTCTGTTTAGCCAAAATCTAAATTGCTGTTCCCACAAAAGGGCCGGTTGCTGTACTGTCACCATCTTTTAGGCTAGCTAGAAAAAACCAGTGTGGTCAGTTGTAGGCAAGAACTAGCAACCATTTAAACTAAGAACAGACTACTGCACTCAGCCATGTCCTAGTGCATCAACCTAACCTGATGTTTTTATTGCATTAAAGACATAGGAAAGATTTACATTTCAGTGTCTACACAAGTTAAAATAATGTCTGCACGCACTGTGTTTCATTACAGAGGTGAGTTTTCTTCTGGTAAGTAATTGGATGTGCATGAGATTGCAAAGACAGACGCTACAGAAAATGTATGATGACTAAAGTAACTTTATAAAAGATCGTATCCTATTTTATCTCTGCTGTTGCTAGAAGGGGATCACAGTGTTACAGAGGGTGTGGCTAGGCTAAATATTCTGTAGTGTGTGACCTGCATATTCCCAGAATCGCAAACATTTCTCCGAGCAAAAGGAGCGTGCCCATATGCTTTCTTTTCAGGCAGCTTACCTTCTGAATATTCAGTATACCTGTCACAGGTCTTGTTTAGAATAGCACAAAGTATGTGGGGACTTTCTTATTGGGTCAGCAAAGCTTACTATAAGGAGCAAAAGACAGATGGACGTGAAGCTGGCTGCATGCTGCAGAAATCAGTATGCCTTAACCATGTTGACCCAGTGGGCTGCCTAGGCCTGAACAGCTCTTAACTAAAGTTCATTTGAACTGACAGAGCTAATGTTTTTAAATATAAGTGAATAGATCTAAGACACAATGTATTGGCTTGTATTGCAAGGTGAGACAGTACAGGCCAAATTCACCAGACCAATGGACTAAAACAAGGCTGCTTTCAAATACTTCATGGTATATCAATATTCTGATGGTTGCAACACTTCTTGCTCAACTCCAAGTTTCAAATTCATTTTTCTGTGGAAGTATTCATACCACTTGACCCAGAAGAGAGGTAATAAATACAGTAAGGCTGAGACATTTTTCATATAATTGAACTCTCAGAAAAGGAACTACAGCATTTGGAGAGGTGAGGCAAATTGCCTTTATGCCTTTCTCCTACCAAATTAAATACTAACAAAAAGATTGATACCTTCTTGGCAGAGGCTGCAGCCAATGAATGAAAACCCCTTTGAGGACAACAGAGATTCTGTGCAGAGCATTTAAAAGATTTTGCTTTACCTTCCAGACAACTTTTCATCAACACACTGGCATCTCAATGACACACTAATAATCTGGAATTTAGAAAAAAAACATGAGATGTATGTATTCCTTTTTAAATGACATGAATATGATCACATCAATATAATAAAATGGTCTCAAGAGTTTTCACAATCACCTGAAAAGCCTTATACCAGCCAAATACTTGTACTGAAAAGTGAATCCTTTCAACACAGTAATATACTTACTATGCTTAAGAAAGAAGAATAGAGTGGGAACTGGCAGCCAAAGAAAGATGATTTTATACATCTTATAGGCAGTTCAAAATAACTACGTCAGGACTCGTTACACTATTGTGAGCATATATGCTAGCTGTGCACAAGTTAGATCTTGTTATTTCTCAACCGTCATCGGGTATAGAACAATTCCACATCTCTGAGCCATCAGATATAGAAGACACCAAAGGAAATATAAAATACCTCTAGCTATGTATCCTGAATTCCAGTGTCAAAAAAAAAAAACACATTTGCCTGAAAGTTCAACACTTGGTATATTTCCAAGAAAAATTATTTTCCAATTAAAAAAAATTCACATTTCTGGGAAGAATGCTTTTTTAATTGTACATGGTGCTTATATCTAAAGAGAATTTTAAACAATGAAGATCACCTAAACAATTCATAAGATTTGGCAAAAATGTCTGCTTTATAATTAATGATTTTCTTTTGGAGAAGTATTTTTCATCCTGAAAACAAATCTATGTTACAAAGAGCAGATTATAGCAACCAGTCTGGGTTAAAACTAAAAACAAAACTGAAATTGTTTTAATTGTCTTTCTTTTATCTAATTTAATCCACCACTAGCCAATTAATTTAAATAACAACAACCAGCACTTAAATAATCTTCTGATGAAAAGCTAAAGGCAGACTTATTGCCAGTGATGACAGAAGATTTCTATATGCATATAAAGCAATTCTTACATATCTGTGTAAATCACTTTGTATTGGTTGATTTGATAAGCATGCAATTAATCTCAGTTTCGGGGGTATAATTCCCTGGGATGGTAATGCTATTGCTGAAATATACACATACTCTTAAGCTGTTTGTTCTGGGTAAATTCCAGTAAATGATCAAATATAAAGACTACATGACCATTGATTTAGTTTATATGCAGAACAAAATTATGGTTCACAAAATCACAGAATCGTTGGGGTTGGAAGGACCTTTGGAGATCACCTAGTCGAACTTCCTTCTCAAAGCACATTCTAGATGACTCATATCAAAATACCACTTACTGATTCACACTTTACAAATTTTTACTTTCTTCACCTGTTAGAACAAAGCCCTTAAATAAACTTTTCATGCTATTTCTATACTGTGGTGGTAGGTGCCTTGGAAATCTTTTACAAAGCAGGTAGTTTGTTTCAATGGAACACATCATCTATTGAACCAAACTAATTATATTCATTATTCTGAGATGCTCATGACATAAGAACTAACTGGAATCAACTTTGCTATGACATTATTTGTATCCTTCAGCCTCTTCAGTCTACACAATTCATAGTTTCTTATTTATACTTTAATTTTGTTCTGTAGTCTTTGTATAAAAGCCATATTCTTTCAAGACCAAGATCTATTAATAGCTTAGTGCACTGAAGATAGACATGCTAAATAGCAACACTCCTGGACTGAATATTCCACTGAGTAATGCAACGATAGTGGTCCTTCACAGAGGACTGTAATATAACTACACACACTATGTATTTGTGATATTCTTTATAATACTATAACAAGTAAATACTAGTCAACAAACTAAGGTTCCAGTTTTCTAGCCTCAGATAATAAATAATGCTTCCTGTTTCTTGGGTGTTATTTTTGAGGTTCCTTCCTCAGAGCTCAACACAGTGATGATGGGATACTTCCCCTGCACCAGATTGGCAGTAGGGAAGGTAGTTTTCATTTGTTCTACCGCCCAGACTGCATTTTTTTTTTTGCAATCGCATGGCCATTTCCTTTTATTGTAGTGGAATTCCTTAACTGAGCAAGATTAAAAGTGAACTGTCTATGTAACAAAGAATACTGAAGCAGAAGGAGTGGGAGGTACAGCAGAAAAATAGGGAGCATGGAGGAGGAGCAGAGAAATATCAAAAAGGGTTGTGGAGCACATTGTAGAAGAGGGCGAGAGATCATCAAATAGTCCTCTACAAATCTACTATATTAACCAATTTCTAGGGCAGAGGGTTAAGTGGTATTTCGAGTCCTATTTTGTTACTCAAAGAAACTTCCTATATCATTAGCCTGCTTTAACTACAGTATAAAAGCATCATAGCAAGGGGGTTCCTGTGTTTGTTTTTAGGGAAATTAAAGGATGACTATGAGATATACACATGACTAGTTCCTAAGCAATGCAAACAGCAATACTTCTTTAAATACATGAAAAACTTTTACGGAAGCATCTAAACCACTAGACTTTGTATCTAGCTTTCTTTGGAAAGAAGGATGAACTGGCTTGGCTTTGCCAGTCTGTTAGACATATTTAAAAGAAAGTCAAGAAAAGGAAAGAGTCCGAATAGACGTCATGAAAACTAAGAAGATAAGAAAAGTTGAAGTTCTGAAAAGAACCCTTTCACCGAGCCTGCTAATAAAGACGGTCCATCTCTTCATTACCATGCTACTCATCCACCTCTGTTACACTGCACAAAAGGGAAAAAAGCGGTCTTTATAGTTGTACATGATTATATTTTCCTTTTGTATTGAGTTCAAAGTCTTTTCTAAAAAAGCAAGAGTAGATTGCTCACAATGTAATGGGCCATTCCCAGGAAACGAAAAAATGGCCTTAACGTTTTATATTAATACAATAGGTTATGTATAAAACAGGTTTTAAAAAGTTAATGCATATTAGCTTAGAACAGCCATATTTTAACACTGTGCGACTGAAAGTTCCAGTAGAGCAGATGAATGGAACTACAGAAGAAAAAAACCCACTATGACAAAGGGATAAAGGTTTAACTAAAAGGACTCAAATCTATATTTCAGGTGCCTCTTTACCTTCCATCAGGAAACGAGTTATTAGGAGTAATGAAATCAGAGATAGAAAATACAAAAACTTTTTAGATCCTTCTGTGCAAGGCGGCGACACTGGCCTTTACTTCTTCACTTTATAATGATTCCTTTGAGTTGTGGTTCTGAAAAAGCTGTGAAACATCTTCCTGTTATTTCTTTTTCATCTTTCCAAACACTGGCCAGGAATAACCCCGTCCTATTCTTTTCTTGGGTTTTTGAAACACATATTGACTGTAATGACTATAAATTATCTGGTTAATGTGCCGGATTTATAAAAGTGTTAGAGCTCCTCTACGCTGCTACCAGGTGCCTCTAAGAAGGTGCAAGGCACGAGACAGAATCTTACTTTTTCCGTGCCTGCTTCTACGTTAGACCACTGCAAATATTTAACTTTTGAAAATTTTGTAAGTTAGCTGGATGTTAGGACAGTCTCACCATATCACTCTCCTCCTGATGGGCTGTTAGCTCTTTCTTCACCAGAAGTAGCAGTAGATTACTAGCCAACATCACCGCTGCCAAGTGCCTCCCTATAGTCACCGTCTTGATGGTCAACTTCTGGGTGATAATCTTTCTTAAGTTCGCTTTTAAGTTTCTGATACAGGCTTTTACTGAACTCCTTTACAATCTGCATATGTAAAAGAAGCAACTGTAACATAGCTACGGTCACTCACTGTACTGTACTGACTACTCTAAAACCACCACAAGTACTGAACAAGTAGAAGTTTTCAGGATGCGTTGTTACACACAGGCACACTGCAAAATACAGGAAGCCAATTAATAAACCTTGCAGTATCTGCATTTTCAGTCCTCATCTTTGGCTGCTGACCTAGGATTGTAGATGAATGCCTTAAGTGCTACATGACAGAAATAAACTGGTACTACAGAATTATATATCCCCTCCATAAGCTATTCGGTCTCCTAAACCAACACTGGAACAAAATCAAGGTCTTGGGATGAAATGTCATAAGAAACACCAAAACCACCTCTTCTTACCTCAAAATCTTCTTCAGATCATTTTGATCTAAGCAGACCCATGACAACCAGAATCCAAAAGGAAACATTTCAGTGTCAGAAAGGAGCTTCTGCAGTGGAAGATTCCAGGCTCTGGCATTTCTCATGACGAAGATTAGCAGCAGTCATATTAGAATTTTTTTGAAGACTTTTTTGCACAGCTCAACATCTACTACCTAGAGGAAGCTTCCAAAATTTAAACAAGTGCTCTCCTCCAACAGTTTCTCCCATTGCACCTAAAATCCAATGCAAAAAATACAAACCATCTTAAAAAGAGTTGCCAGTAGTCTGTTATCAGGCATTGGCTGACCTCATCTCTTATGACGCCTGTTTCTTTGCTGATGGCACCAATCAAATTATTTAGATAGATAATACTACTTGGGTTTCCTGCCATGCTTTTCATTTGACTGGTAATTCCTGATAGAAAAGTGACCTGTATACAGAATTGTGAGTCAGGTAAGGAAGCAGGACCACATATGCTAGTGATGATCTTGAGTAAAGGATATTACAAAAACATAGCTCTAAGTACAAATTTATCTACTATAGATCTAAAAAAATACATATTTCCTTGTAGAAGGCTTTCAGAGTTTCTGCTCTATATCAGCCACTCTGAGGAGAAATTGTATTTGACCTCCTTCATATCTGTAACTATTGTTTCATTTATGCTATGGTACTTCTCCGTGGACCCAGTTTGGATTGAGATCACTTTAGACCTACACCATGGTGTATGCACACCATGGAAAGACAACCCCTACCTTGTGCAGTGAAAAGTTTAAAAACTAACAGTACTCGAAGGCAGAATTTTGGTTGTCTTTTCAGAGGTGTATTATCAGATTGTGAACATACTACCAAAGTGAAAATGGCAGGAGACCTGACCTCTCCCCATCTTTTCTGAGTAGTTTCATGAATCCACTTTTTGTTTGCACAAATGGTGCACCGAGAGAATCCTTTTATTCTTATGAATTAAAGTATTTGTGTGCAAATGGCACATTCACATGCAAATGGATGTATTTGCACAAGAAGCATATGCCCACCTGCCACATGAGCCTTGGCTTTTCAACTTTCAGCTTCTGTGTGCTCAGAAGCAGAGAGTGAATAGGAGAATAAGAATGCCAGCAATATTTCAAAAGTTGAATGGTCAGTCACTATAAACAGTGGGCAGGAATGATAAAAGAAAACAAAGGGGGAAAAATGAAGAAAAATGGAAACGTACAGAGAAGATTCTTACAACTGTTCAGCTAGGGCAAGTAGAAAGACCACCATTTCCCAGAGCAGAAGCAATGGCAAACTGGAAGCAAGGAAAGAAGAGGAAGTACTATAAATGAAATCAAGGCTTTTGACAAATTCCTTTGTTTGCCTTCTTATTTAGCAGCTAAATAAATTGCATGCAAGGATAAAATCTTCTCTGAAATAATGGAGTCTTACCACACTGAGATCCTGTAGATGAGACCTGGAGAGACTCTTAAAATATAGGAAAATAAGGGTTTTTTTTCCATTCACATATTT
>VZTL01020072.1:0-20713 GCA_013400535.1 Scopus umbretta | reverse complement strand
CCCAGCCATGCCAGTCACACATTTGTGCACCTACTTAAGGTATCCTCCTGGCATTACTATTTTAGTTTCAAGAGATGGGGTAAAGAAAGAGGGAAAACCACACACAAATGCAGGTATTTTCACAAAAAAAATTCAGTGGGATCCCAGTATACTGGCTTTTCTTGGCACTTCAAAGCTAGAGAAAGAAAAGAAACATTTCAGAGAACTATTTCAGAGTCAGTAGGAACAACATACAAACAAGGTAAATAATAATTCAGGCATAATTAATGACATAAGACTATACCCACTCTGTAGGCTTGAACTCTAATTTCTGAAGACAGTTTGCTCAAGAAAAAGTTTCATCCCAAGAAGACAGATGCCACTAAGATCTGTGAATCACCAAGAGATCGTCTTCCAGTGCTGGCCTTACAGATCTTGTGATTACAAAACATCTTAACAACCCAAGGGAGTTACAGAGTGCTTGAAGACATCTCCACCTCAATAGAGAAAGCATAAAGTATCTGAAGCATCACTGCCAGTCACTGTTCATCTTTTGAAAAGTCAGGCAGCTATCAAACACTTTCATGGGTTGATTTAACACATTAAAAAGGGAGAAAACTTGGCAGCGGGTTGGGGGAGAAAATAATTTTCTACCACTTTACTGAATTTCATGGACTTACAAAGGGGTCTGCTAAGCTGGAACATCATTCTTCTGGGAATAGCAAGCCATTAGATCAGTTCAGCTCCCTGCAAGGATACAAACCCAACTGACTGCCTGCCCCCCACATTCAAGCAAGCTGTTAGTACCTGCACACCACCTCAGCTTGGCAGTCTACAACAACAGTTTTGTAGGCAGTAAATTAGACTGGGAGGGTGGAGGAGAGGAGGGGTGCAAATCTATTTAGCTCTAATTACAATAGGAAGTTGACTAACTTGAGGCAGCATTATCTAAAGGACAGCCTTTATTCCAACACACATTAAGCAATCATCAGAAAATGAAATAAGCGGCTATAGGATCTGGGACATAATAAATTCGTTTCAAAACAGGTTCATTTTGCAAAGGCTGCTACAGATACAATGTAAATAAAGGTGGACACAATTTTATGCTTTGTCACTGGAGACAAGGGAAGTGTCTCACACAGAGAGTGTGGTCCAGAAGTCTGACATTCATGTATAAAACTGTGCCATACGTTCTTGTGTTAGCACACATCCAAACTGATCTCAGCATTAACTTAAGCTGACTAAAACAATGAGTGAAACAACCAGCAAGGAGAGAGGCTTGAAATTTGTACGGCAGCTCCTCTCTGCTCAGTCTGGCCCCATCAAAGGATCTCAAGCCTGGCACCCAAAGTCACTAGTCAATTCTCAAAATTATTGCTAGTATGTGAAACATGCAGATAAAACAATAAATCAGAATTAATGTTTTATGGTACTATTCTTCCATGCCAGAGACCATTGATCCTGGGTTTTTCATTTTCTTGCACTAATACTAAATGCATAAGCAGGCATTCATGACCAAGTACCTGTCAAATGGTTCACGTAAATTTAATCACTCTCTTTTAAGTAATCAACTGACACTAGATACCCTTATGCCAATTCAAGTAGTTTTGAATACTACAAACTACACCTTAACACACACCTCTGGACAGAGCTGTCTGATTTATGGTTCTTCCGCAAACAAGAAATCTCCAATTTTTATTAAAACACTGTTCCACAACAATAAGCCCAAGACATAACTGCACCCCCAGGTAACCCTCAAAAAAAACCTAAGCCACAGAAGACACAGATTGAGCCCTCTTGGTACAAGAAGTTGACAACATAAAAAAGTTTCTCTGTATAGCAGAAAAGAAAGCATTGCTCATTTCAGTCACTACTGGAAAAAAAAAAAAACACTGTTAAAAAAACAGCCAGAAGCCATCACATTTTCAGCATCTGATAAACAAAAATAATTATAGCTAAGTTCTCCTCATGTACAAGAGAATCTTTTGCAGCAAGGAGCTGCCATTTACCGAACTGGAACTGACAACTGAAGTATATTCAAAATTCACATGAAACGCAGTAAATCAAGTGCCTGTTCTTGACATGCACAGTCTCCATACTGAAGAAAAATATTGAATGGAGATCAGTAAACCTCACTAAAATAAGCATCACTTACACTAAGCACTCCTTATTTTCATGTATTCTATCTCCATCCACTCTAAATTGTGTTTTCAGTGCTCCATCTTTTCCATGTGCTTCAAGATTCCGTCCTGCCCCTTCTTTTTTCTATCATCCTGCAGAAATAGCCCCTCTTCTTTCCTCACCTCAAACCAAGAAACAGCAGGTGTAACTCAATATTCTGATTTATTGGAATATAAAACAGGATTGTTGCATCAATTTAGCCAGGGCTTTCAGGGTGGGATCCTTGCTCAAGCATTAAATCACAGGCATTAAAACAAAGTAAAGGAAACTTCAAAACAGAAGACAAACAAATGCATTTGTTTGCTGATGTAAAAGCTCACACCCACCCAAGACGGCAAGTATTCTAAGCCACCTTCTTGGGAATGACCTTTTAAGATCACACAGTGCTCAAAAAAAATCATACAAGTGGATCTGATGAACGTAGCCTAGCCTAGTAATTCAATAATCTGTTCCCAGGACAACCTATATGTTTCAGACAGAGAGGATTCTCAATATTTAAAGTGACTAATTAAGTTATCTACAGGCTTATACCAAACAAAATCATACTAGACTTTCTGCTATTCTCAGAGCTGAGGCTAGTAGTAGCTATTTTTTCAAGGCCTGTATAAACAGGTTTGTGCTTTAATACTGCAAAACCAGCAAAAACCATAATGTAACTACCGATCCATCAGTCAGCCATTTAAAAGAAACTATTAGAATAAGACAGCAGAGATGTCTATCTAAAATATGATCCACTGAAACCTCAAGATGTAGCAGTAAAAGGGTTTTAAAATGTAACTATTTTAGAAAAACAATTTTTAAAATATGTACATTTATACAAGATATTGAGTTTACCCTAACAAATCCTGAATGTTAAGCATCCACTTCATAGACTCCTTTCCCCTGGCTACCTTGTCACAACTGCAGATGAACACATGCTCCAAACAGGCGATACTCTGAAGTCACCATGATCAAGGAACATGGCTCAGAATTAAACCATTCAGCCCTGAAAGCTGTTCTCCTCTTGTTCCCTTGGTTTGAAATAAGACTGATTTAATACCTACCCACCACATGACACCATTAGTTTTATTCATGATTTTGGAAAGGGAAGAGTTCAACAGCCTTAGGGATTTTCCTAGAAGAAAATCTTAGTTAATCAGTAATCTCTTATGTTTTACTGAAGGCAAATGAGAATAACTTATGGACCTACCTGAAACTTAACACCCATGAAACATTAAAACAACCAGAGAGGTGCTTTTCAGTTGGCCAGTTCATCAGCCAGTAAAACATCAAATTTTTACTCAACAAATAGGGAATAATTTTTCCTGTGGGACAGGTATATAGTCACATAGCTTTCAAAACCTCCCCTGGTCAGAAGAGCCAGCCACACACTTTCCTTCTCACTTACCATCAGTATTCTGACTAACACAACATAGTAACTCAACCATGAGTAGCCCTTCTCAGCCTAAGACACTTTTCCTTCAGATTTTGGGATACTTTTGAAGAACTAAAGATTAAAAGAAGTTTGAAAAAAAATCTGCATGACTCCTTCTTAAAAGCAAAAGACAAAACGAGTAAGTCGTCTCATCCGATGAAAAGCAATTAAGAAGTAACAGGATCCAGTACAGGACCAATTCTTGTATTTATATTTTATGATAGTAAGTGTTTTCCATATGCATTTGAACAGAAGATGCACAATACTGCAAAACTGAGAACATTTTCCAGTATTTTATAAACCTTTCAAGTAATTAACATTACCTAAGAAAATATTCTTAAATAATGAGTTGCAAGAGTAAGAAGATGACATTATCTTATGATATGATGCACTTCCATAAATTTCACTTGCTCAGCATTCCTCCAAAAATATGCAATAAGAAAGCTTGGCACCTTCACAACAAACAGGGAGAGCTAGTTGTCAGTGGGGGGTGGGTGGGCAGAAACTATTAATCTATTGATGAGATATACCAAAAGGTTAGACCTCAGACAAGGATATCATCCTAACTAAATGAACCCTTAAATCCAAATGTTAATTCATCTGTACCCATTTTTTCCGCTTATTCAGAAGCAGCATAGTTGTATAACATAGACTGCAGTAACAAGGTTGCTACACAAAACAGGATTTATATAATTTGAAAGTTAAACTAATCTTCAGTTTATCACAGAAGACCAAGATCCTATGAGATATCAATGAGAGAGTTTCTATTTAAGATAACCCCTGAGTCCAGGCACTTTTTGAAAACTTCCTAAATTTACAAAAGTACTTGAACAAATTAGTGATTTCTGAAGTTTTACTAACAGTATCCCATTTCTCACATGGACATTCCCATCAGGGAGATAAGCTTTACAAGAGGACTTCAGATGGTATTTGCATGGTGTACATGAGTTGCTATTAGGAAAGAAAGTATCCACAGAAAGGAAAATGAAAACACCCTACTGAAGACTGAGGCTTCAGAGCTTAACTTTATACAGAGTTCTGCAAACAGTCCTCAAACCAGATACAGAAGTTAGTTTTCTTGTTTCATTAAGTTTTAAGTGGGAAACAAATCCAAGAAAGGTTCCTTTTTTTCATATAAGTCAGACTTGACTCAGTTTTAAATCCTAGAGTCATTTTTACCTCCAACAACACCTTAATACTTCTAAGGTATCTTCATATATGTTACAAGAACTCAAAATGACCAAAGATCAAAGTTATGGAGCCTCCTCACCTGCAGGGTCTAAACCCCAGTTTTGAACTCCTTCAACAACCATGCCCATTCAGCAATGTCGCTGCTCCCAGTTTTAAAGGCCAGGCCACATATGTGCATGGAAAAAGGAGTGCCTTTACATTCCCCTTCCCTCCACACCCACCCTTCTTTTAAGTAAATGTCGCAGGGATGGTTTGAGCTCTAAGCACAGAACAATGTTGCAATAGCATCATCCAGCTGTCCTTACAGCTGTATTTCAGGATCTTCTGAAATGAGGAAAGGAGAGCATCCCAATACCAAGCCCACAGGGGAGTAGCTGGGTAGCCCCAATTTAATTCAGAAGACAAGAACTTGTGATTCACCAGCTGTACTCTTGCCTTGCATTAATGCTCAAACAAACCCTTCCCCCACCACCCCTCTAGAATGTAACTAGTTGTCTGGTGAAACCTATGTGCAAATTTGTAACTAAATATAGATGTTCTGCTAACTTTGGTAAATCTCACCTTACCAAGGGGTTGCACTGCATATTTATATAATTATACAGTAGTATTTCACATCTTTACTTTCTACACCTATCATTAGAAAACGGTTGCTGACATTTATTTTAGGTCATGTACTCAACTGGGTCAAGCTGCACTGAAGGGAAACTGGAGTTCTGCGAGAAACTTTAGAAATTAGTTCATTTAAAAGTGTTATTGAATAGTAAGTATTAACCATAACTAGACAGATTGTTTCTGGCTACCACAGGCCAGACTTTCAAAGTTATGAGACACTTACCAAGACTTTTTCCAAGAATTAGATGCCTAATCAGGCTGGGCATGAATGAACACCCTATTAAACAGCTCTCTACATCCCTTAAGCATCATCTCAATAGTTCTGGAAACCTGAACCCATTATCCCTCATTGTTTTCTAATCAGTGAATAACTCTTGAAGAAAATTTTCCACTTTCTTCTACCTCTTACTTCCTCAAATTTGAAAGCACTAGTCAAAATAAGGAAAGAATCAACTGCTAAACTGAAACTTAATTTCTTTCAGAGAAAATGCTTTTCTGCCTAATATTATATACCTTAATTTGCATTAACTTTTTGAATTTCTATTCCTTATGGTCAAGAAAATGCTGCTTTTTACAGTATTTCAAAGATAATACAGGAAACAAAAACGTGTAATTATTAAAGTCAGAATTCAAAGATACATTGTGTATACCATTTAAGAAGCAGTTAGGAAGGTTCACTGACATAGCAATGACTTTAATAGATTACATTGTCAATTTAAAACAAACTACTTAATCTTTGTACTGGGTTTTGAATTCAGAGTAAATACTTAAGAGACTTCAGATTTGTGGAAAAAAAATTTTAAAAATTATTAAGCCCCAGACAAAACCTCCAACTACTGAACTACATGCCATTTGACTATTAATTCTACTCATTGTAGGAGATAGGCTATGTCTGATTTTTAATTATGCTTTATGTAAATATCCCCAGAGGCTTATGCAATAGGTACAGGCTTAAGTAAGGCAAGCTGGTGGAGGCAGGCAGCCTGCTCTGGAAAGGGAGGCTGAGCACCGAGTTGACTCCATAGCCAAGGGGTGGGTGAGCTCCAGTTGCCATTGAAGGCCTCCAAACCCCTGAACTGCAGAACACAAGAGACGTTCTACGTTTATATGCTCACTGTCAAAAGCCACTTAACTGAACTGAGCTCCAAGATCCTCTGGTTCTTTTGTCAGCACAGCTGGCTTCTCCTACTTGATTTACAACAGATCAGCAAACCACACAATCCTGCGAGCACTAACACTGCCATATTTATCACTTGCTTCAACTCTCTATTTCTACAGCCCAGTTTTCTGCCATGATGGTTTTTGATACAAACCTGCATGCTCTGTGGCCAGAAACACTCAACCACCCTACGGACTTCACATACATGCGCTACTAATCACTGCCCTGCCAGCACACCTTCACCTTGACCTACAGGCTTCACAACCAGTATGGAGGCACTTGTTTAATATTCATGCCTTTGGCACCACTTCAAGTACCAGCAAAATTCACAAGGAGTGGTAGTAATATACTTAAAATTACACCAAAATGTCACTTTAGACAAGTTGCAGGCTGTGTCCAAAGCCTCATCAAGCTTAGAATGCAACCAAGAAACTATTTACACTGAGGTCAAAACCACCGCACCTCTCAGACTGCAACCAGTGGCAAAAGTTTCTCCAAGCGCCTAGGAGAACCATGGCTTCCCCTCTGGTTTACACAGAAATAGCACGAAGCCTCCTGGCCTCATCCTTCCATGCCCAAAGGCGTGCTTCTGCTTGCAATTGTTTCTATTTGCATGTGATACTTTTAACTGGTAATTCTAGAAAATATTCTGTACAGCTGTATTTAAATTTCATCTTGCAGACCTGATACAACTCATTTACATGGAATCACTTCAGTCCCTGGTTTCCCAACCAGCAGCCTGGTGACTACCATAAGCAGGCACTGAGCTAGGAAACCAGAAAGCTTTGATTTTTCTGCCAGTTCTGCAAGGCAGTATAAATGCAGCACACTTTTCACCTGCAAAATGGGGACAGTACTCCCACTGTAAAGTATTTGAAGATCTGATGTAAGAAATGCAATATATTTTCAAGGAAGTTAAGCTAAAACATATTGCTCTTTTCATTCTCTAGATAAATACTTCACTATACTCTTCATCCTGCACTTCCCTAATGATTTTCTTTTCTACCTAATTTGCCATTTTGAGTAATTCAATTATTTTATTAAACTCAGACTAATACAAGGATACAAAACCTAAATACCACTACAGACACACAGCAGAGCCTACAGAATATTGTACCATTACTTTTATGACTTCAAAATTACTTTCTCGAAAAGGGTACAGATCAAGGCAGCATGGCAAACACTTTATTTAATTCTCCCCCCTAGTTCTCACTAATTCCACTCACTGGTAATAGCTGAATGCATACACCCAAATCAGTGACTCATGGCACAAGACCACAGTCCAAACAGTCACTGGGTTTTCAAAGCAGTGCTGTTCAAGAATTGCAATGTTCCATCCCAGGAGTTTAAATGCCTTTTCTTTGTTAAAAAAAAACAACAACAAAAAAAACAACAAAAAACCCAAACAAAAAAACAACCTCCAAGAAACATAACAGTGACAACAGGTGCTTCTTTAGTTCTCACATATACAGATGAAAAAAACTGAAAAAGAAAAAAATTACTCTTGGTCCTCCCAGCCATACCCCACAGTCTAACAAGGTGGCACAGATGTGAGGCACATCCTTCCCACCCATGCTTCTTCCCGAGGTTACTCTCCACAACCAGAAACACAAGGCAGAAGAATTCCCCAGGCAATTTCAGCTTCAAGATTAGACCAACTTCTCTACGTGTGTTCTGGAAATCGCCAAGTGCTTCTTTTCCAACTTTTTTTTATTATTATATATTTTAAATAAGAAAGCTTTTCCCAGGTTTTTCAAATGAGTAATTTTACTTTAACAGTTGTTTGGGAACCTTTATTTTTTTTACCTCAATGCCAACCTCCCAGACACATTATATATAATAGGCTGTCTTTCTTAATACTTACTATTAGTCAAAAGACCAATAGAGTGCTTAGTAAACACCTTAGCTGTTCAATCTTACATACTTTAAATAAGGGGATGGGTTCAAAAGGGATAAGCTTTCAAAGCAGAACTCTGCTCATCTTGCAAAGAGCCACAAACACTCCGATACAGCCCATTTCACATCCTTTTCCAGGTTCTGCAGATGCTGCTTTGTATCTTCAAGGATACAATAAAATATGACATGCAACACATCATAGAGAGTGGAAACTCATCAATTACTTGCACCTTATTCTTTCTACAGTAGGCCTTCCAGCTCCCCAAGACAGGTATGTACTTGAACTTGTAATCCTGTATCATCATATGTTCAGGTTACCAATCACACAAGGAATGTTCACACACAAGCACTCATATGCCTGATCATTAGATTTTTAGTTTAGTTAAATGTCCTGATGTTAACACAATTTTTAACTTAGTATAGGTGGTCACAAGCAAGGTGCAAATGTGGCTCTGCACCAGTTTAATCACTTTTTTATTCAGATTAGAACCATCAGTTCAGGTTTCAGGGGGGCTGGGCAAAAGAGGATCATCAGTAGAAGGCAAAAATTTAGACACAGCAGGATGCACGCAGGCTCACCTCCTTCCATTTCTCCAGAAGAAATCTGGACACATACCAAAGTACCCACTCCTGATCCCCAAATAAAAAATGGCAAAAATCATTTGAACCACAACAAACTTGCAAGTGCTAGTAGCCACTTTCTCCTGCTTTCCACTAAGACTACATAAAGGTTACAATGGTAGCTGTGATCTCAAGTCTTCTTTCTAAAAGAGATAACTAAGGAAGTAAGATTCACCCTTTGGTGTAGGTTGAGTGGGCAGTAGCGACAGATAAAAGCCTTCATTTATCTGCTCTTCCTAGGCTATGTAAAGCAGTATTAGATGCAAGTTTACAGGCCCAACAACACTCCATTTGGGTTGGGATAAGGTTCCAGTCCCTCCCCCACACCCTTCCCTTAAAACTCTGCAGGTTTGGAAGATCAAAGGAAGACACCTCCGTTACCCTCTTCCATTTTGTTGGGTGACAAATATTGCTATTGCATAAAAGTGTGTGTATGTGTATATATATATCAGGAATTTAGCAGAGTCTAGGAACGCCATATTCTTCTTCTCGAGTCCAGGGCACCAATACCGGGGGCTGCAAGCTTTACTTTGTACTCTGCTCGGTGGAGGATCTCACCTCCCCCTCCAAACCTGGTTCAAAGTGGAAACCACTCCTAGAGGTCAGGAGGCTACAGTACGGGAGACATCTTTCCCCCACCCTCACGCAGAGAGGCAGCAGCGAGCAGAGGGCCCGGCCGCCCCAGGAGGGTACTGACGAGGGCGCCCAGCCCCCTTTCCCGGNTCGGCGGCGGGCGGCGTGCGGGGAGCGACCGAGTCGATCTCCTCGTCGCCGACGGGGGCGGCGGTGCCGTCCGTGAGCATCGCGCTGATCCGGAGCCGCCGCTCACAGAGCCCAGCCGTCTCCGTCCCCTCACGGCACCGCAGCAGCGCCACTAACTTCTCACACCCTACCCGGCCGCGGGCGCTGCACCGCCCACTCGTCGCTCCGCCCGCGCCCATTGGGCGCGCTCGGCCGCTGGCGGCGCNTGTAAAGCAGTATTAGATGCAAGTTTACAGGCCCAACAACACTCCATTTGGGTTGGGATAAGGTTCCAGTCCCTCCCCCACACCCTTCCCTTAAAACTCTGCAGGTTTGGAAGATCAAAGGAAGACACCTCCGTTACCCTCTTCCATTTTGTTGGGTGACAAATATTGCTATTGCATAAAAGTGTGTGTATGTGTATATATATATCAGGAATTTAGCAGAGTCTAGGAACGCCATATTCTTCTTCTCGAGTCCAGGGCACCAATACCGGGGGCTGCAAGCTTTACTTTGTACTCTGCTCGGTGGAGGATCTCACCTCCCCCTCCAAACCTGGTTCAAAGTGGAAACCACTCCTAGAGGTCAGGAGGCTACAGTACGGGAGACATCTTTCCCCCACCCTCACGCAGAGAGGCAGCAGCGAGCAGAGGGCCCGGCCGCCCCAGGAGGGTACTGACGAGGGCGCCCAGCCCCCTTTCCCGGAGCCCGCCGGCAGGCGCGACGGTGCCAAGACCCCCTCCCTCCTCCCCGGCCTCAGCAGAAAGACCTGGGTCGCTCTGCCTGTGCGGGGCCGCCGGGACCCCGCCCCCGCGGCTCCGGTGCGACCGCTCANGGTTAGAGCCCCCCGCCCCGCCCCGTTTCCCCGGCCTCGCTTCCGGAATTTCCCGAGACCTGATTGGTCGTCTGGAACATCAGTCATGTGCCTCTCCAGAGCTGCGAGCGTCGATGGGGCGAACGGCCCGTCGGTCAAAGCGAATCCGGGAGTTGCGGATTTCGATTGGTCGGAAGGCACATCGGTCACAACGCACGGCGTCTGGCGCCGCCCGATTGGCTCCTGTCGTGCTCTGGCCCCCTCCCCCCCTTCGAAGTCCTCTGAAGGTCTCCGTCAGCGCGAGAGATCATCACACGCCCGCCGGTCACGAGCGGCGATTGGAGTCGGGCGCTGCCTACCGAGACGAACGGCCCGCCCCCTCTCTTCCCTCCCTCCCGTCCCGAGTGCGGGCCGCCATAGGCTGAGCGCGTCGTCACTCTGCTCCCCTTGCCGCTCCGCCCGCCGTGACGACACTGGCGCGGCCACGTGGCCTCTGTCAGCGCCGCCGGCCGGGCCCGGGGGCGCGGGGGGGCGCGGCGCGTTTATTTCCACACGCAGCGGCAGGGCGCGGGCTGGCGTGACAGGGCAAGGGGCGGTGACTTCAACCTGCCGCAGGGCGGGCTGGAGCCAGTACGGGAAGAAGCACTGTAGGGTGAGGGTGGGGGACCTTGGGACTGGCTGCCTGAGGGTGGGTGGGTGACCCATCCCTGGGAGCGTTCGAGGCCAGGCTGGACGGGGCCTTGAGCCACACCACCTAGTGGGAGACGTCCACGGTAGACTTGGCCTGGCTGCTCTCTGAAGTTCACTTCTGACCCAGAGTGCGCTGAGGCTCCGTGGTGCCCACCTGCCGTCAGTTCCATGTCTGCTGAGCTGGACAGAAGCAGACAGGCTGGCCCCAGCCCCAGCCTCCTCTGCCCCTTGCCTTGCCCTGCATCCCAGCTGTGATCCTAGTTCACAGAGATGTTGATCTCTGGTCCTTGGTGATGCATCGGCTCAGACTGGAAGGAGAAGTAAGAGGGGGACAAGACTGACAGTGTTCCCAGCCCTTGCTCCCACCATGCCACCAGCTGCAGCCCCACCAAGCAGCTCAGTCCCAGCTCAGTTTAGCCTTAGCTCAGGCCAGTCTCAGGCCCTGCACCAAAGCATCCCTGGGGACAGCTGTAAAAAAGCGTAGCGCCCGGGACATCACCTACCTCCTCACCATTGCTTTCCTCCTTCCTCTTCCTGGGCTGTTTCCCCTCTGCCTCCTTCCTGGCCATTTCGGGCAGGAGGCTGTCCAGCCAGCTCAGGTCATGCAGCGAGAAGATGCACTCCAGTCCCTTCCGGATCCCAACCAGCGCCAGCAGCTGGGGCCAGGGTGAAGCATGGATCAGCATCACACATTGCTTGGGGCTGGGGGCCAGGGACAGGCAGCATGGGCCCTGTACACAGTCCCTCTGTCCCTCTGATAAATGCCAGGGAGGTGGCACGTGACCTCTCCTGGCTTGATCCCAGGGGATGATACTTGCACAACGCCTGCAAAGCAGTGACAGCCCTGCCATCCCCAACCCAGGAGGTGAAGGCTGGTGGCAAAGCCATGCTGTGGCCCTGCAGGGACCCCAGCAGCCCTCGGGGGCGCGAGGACCCACGTACACCACCTGGCAGGGCATGCATCCCTTGCCCAAGACGAGCACCAGGGCTCCAGCGACACTCAGGCATGTGTGGGATAGCACCCAGTCCAGCACCAAAGCAGTGCTGCCTAATTAAAAGAGATGTCATACCATCACTGGGAAAATAATAGCAGCCGTGGTGGACTTGAGGACCCAGAGCAGGGCTAGGCACAGCAGCTGGATGATGGTGAAGAGGTGCACCTGGCGCAGGGGCACGTGGCGGAGGTAGGTGAGGTCTGGCTGGTGCTTGGCTGGCATCAGGAGCAGCCGCACTCGATCTGTGAGCTGTAGCGAGAGGATGGCCTGTGGGTCACACACCAGCTTTCAGGCAGCTCTCACCCATTTCCCTACTGGGACTAGGGCTGGCAGGATGGGTTTTAGCCATTGTTTTTGCAATTCAGCCCTCCTACTGTCTGCGCTGGCTGCCAGCATGATGCCTACGTGGGTGAGTTTGTCTGCAAGATCAGGGGTCCTGGTAACACCAGGGGTCCTGATACCACCATTGCCCCAGATCAGAGGAGCTCTTTCCAGGCAGACATCTAGAAAGGACTTAAGCTTGTCTTAAAGTGTTAATTGGGAGATAACAATCCCTTGATTCTCCTCCCTGCATGCTGCTGCCTTTGCCAGAGCACAGCCCCAGATTCCCCAAGGAGAGGGAGGGAGGGGGTTTCCCAGCCTGTCATCCAGAGCAGGGTAGTTGCAAGGAAAATGTACTATTTATAGGAAAAAAAGGGGTAGATATTTCTGGAGTGGGGATTTTCTTTCCCCTCTCTGGGTTCCTGAGGAGAGGAAAAGAGCTGGCACATCAGTGACAATGCCAGAACGAAAGGAGCAGCAGGGCCCAGCTCTGCCTACAGCTTCCAGGTGGGGATGTCCCTGCAGCTTTGAGAGCAAGTCTGGGTTATCCACTGGTCCCTCCACTTCCCCCAAACCACCTGATCCATCAGTGTAGAAGCCACTCATGCTCCTCAGCATCCCAGACTCCTCCATTTTCCTTTCCTCTGCCCCAGACAGGTCCCTCTGTCCCTCCTTGTCCTGGGTCTGGTGGAGGACAGACCTGTGCCAAGCTGCACATCACACAGAGCTAAAATCCAGGCTCTGCTGTGCAGTGAGAGCTGGTATCAAGCAACCCTCCTCATCCCCAGAACAGCACCCCCACAGCACAGCCCCCGCTCACCTGGATGCTGTTCAGTGCCGCCACCCCCATGTGCAGAAAGACCCCGTACAGCACCGGCATTGGGATGTGCTGCAAAACAGCAAGGCAAGGGGTCAATAGGGTGCAATTCCCTGAGGGGGCTGCACTCACTGAGTATGCACATGTGGCCACAGCATTTGCTTCCTTCATTTCCAACAGCCCAGTTTAATTTCATGGCTTTTTGATTATCCTATGCCTTTGAGGGCTTTAAAGCCTGGATGTGCTCCCAGCTACGCTGCTCGTGCAGGGACACTGCAGTCTTCAGAGAGGGAAACATGCACTGTGTTCCTTGCCCTGTTTTCCAGCACATGGTAGGAGCAATTCAGGCTGGAGGTGGAGAACAATATGCCAAGCCACTTGGAGATATGGCTTATGATTCAGGATCTATAAATGCTGGGGCGGGGGGCATCCTGCATCCCTAGCACACCGCTTTCCTTTTTACCTCCTCCTCTGCAACTGTAAACTGGCTCTTGTCCTCTGTGTTGCTCCCAAGCACAACCAAACATGGTTTGATTTTCTTCCAAGCCTGAGCAGGCAAGGAGGGAGACGGGAGTCACTTGCTGCTCCCCATGGATTCTATCAGGGACACAGGAACTGCCTGGGTCTGGGTCAGCTTCCCCGGCATCATGCAAAGGACATTTGAGAGGAAGCATTCATCCACATGCCCAAGATGGGAGGTAACTGCTAGTCCTTGGGCTGCTGCCACTGTGGCAGGGGGGATTATAGGGAGAGATGGGTCCCTGCATGAAGGACCAAGCCAGACTCATCCTGGGGCTGGGGATGCAAGAAGAGTTGTCTGGGGGGAGGCTCCCAAAGCCCACAGACACACCTCACTGCCCTATATCTTGCCACCTGCCACAAAGGGAGAGGGCGGACCAGGCAGGCTTGGTCTCCAGTTTCTCCACCAGAAAATCACAGAAGGCTTTATGTTGGAAGGGACCTTCACAGACCATCCAGTCCAACCCCATCCTGCTGTGGGCAGGGATGNCATGTCATCCAGAGTCCCTCTGGATGGCATCCCATCCCTCAGGCATGTCAACTGCACAACTCAACTTGGTGTCATCTGCAAATGTGCTGAGTGTGCACTTGATCCCACTGTCTATGTTGTTGATGAAGATATTAAATTGTATTGTTCCCAGTAGAGACCCTTGAGGGACACCACTTGTTACTGGTTTCCGCTTGGCCATTCCACTGACTGTAACTCTTTGGACACAGCCATCCAACCAATTCCTGATCCATCTAACAGTCCATCCATCAATCCCATATCTTTCCTATTTGGAAGTAAGAATGTTGTGGGGGAATGTATCAAAGGCTTTAAAAGGCCATCCTCAGAGGTGAGGACAGAGGTGGAGGAAAAGAGACCTCCTGCCTACCTCCATGTAATACAGATGTGGCTAGTGTATGCTGGGGGGACTTGGCCTAATGTGGCAGCAGCAGCACGTGAGAGTCAACACCAGCCAGGCTCAGCCCCCCATGTGGCAGTGTAAAGGGTAGTGGTGAGGTGTGTTTGGGGACCACAGGGGACCCTGATGCCCACAGGGAGGCCAGATGACATGGGGAAGCAGTGTGCTGGTGTGCCGGCTGTCCTGTGGCACTCAAGCCAAACCTTTTGCCCAGCACTTTCCCACGCAGTGCACAGCTCCTTACCTGCAATCCAGGCTTCCCATGATGGATTGATGGGATGAGGGACAGCGGGGTTAGGAATCCCCCAGCCTTGCAGGATACAGCTACCCCCCTGCCCTTGGGAAAGACGCCAAACCCAGTAGCGAGGCTCCCTACCTTGAGAATGGGTGCCATGAAGACAGACAACCCCATCAGGACAAAGACAGACAGGCCAGTCAGCCTCTGCTCCCTGTGGGCGGCAGCACAGGTGTCATGGGTGCCCCAGGGTCCTTCAGGACCCTGCAGCCCCCGCCTGCCCTCCTGGCCCTCAGGGTCTCTGCTCTTTTCAGCTTTGATGGCCGTTAGGGACTGGTGGCAACCCTGGGGAGACACAAGCAGCCCCAAAGCCAGGTCTGCTGCCCAGCATGGGCATGTCCCTGTCCCCTGGCTCCACAGCCATGGGCGGGGTGTCCCACAGTGGAGGGTCTGGTTTCATTGTGTACCTGATGCCCAGGAACTCGGGGTGCTCGCCAGGGGCCGAGGTTGAGCTCTCCTTCCTCAGGCTCTCCATGTGTGCCAGGGAGATGACAGTGGCCGAGACGTACCAGGGGAGGCCAGTGGCAGAGGTGATGACCATCAGAAGGGAGACACAGAGGAGGTCCAGGTGAAAGCCTGCTCCTTTCTGCAACGGCAGAGGCAGTGGGGCTGGGGGCGAGCTGTTTCCATGGTAGCATCAGAGGGGTAGCAGTGGGGTCTGCCCGCCTTGCTGGCTGGTTTGGGGTGCCACTCTCCCCATGGGGTCCAGCCAGGACCTGGCTCCTCCCCGTTGGCTGGGTCCTGCGAGGCCCCTGTCCCTCACTCACCTGCAGCTTGTACTCCTTGCGGTTTAGGATGACAGCTGTGATCTGCTGGTCCATGAAAATGAGGATGGTGACGAGGACAGCAGGCACCACAGACAGCAGGCAGACCCACCACGGGTTGGCTCCAAAGGGGAAGACAATCCAGCCCCGTGCTGGGTTTGTGGGCTGTGGAGAGCAGAAGGGTCATGGCAGCTGCCACCTGCCTGTGGGGTCTGCAGTGCAGGTGGGTGATGGGACCAGCCCCAGCTGTCCCTGCAGGCACTCAGGGGTGCTCTGCTTGGGGAGAGGAAGAGCATCCTCTCTCATCCTGGGGATGGTCCTGGGCAGTGCGAGCCCACCAGCCCCTCATGAGAACACCCCAGCTGTGGCAGAATAGGCAGCTGCTCCTGGGCACCACAAGCCAGGAGCTGGGCACGTGCCCCCAGGAGTGGGTGGAAGAGGTGGCATTGGGTGTTAGTGATGGCAAGCTGAAGTGGCTGGCATCAAGCATGGGCTGCTCTGAGTGCTACCAGCCCCGCTCCACATCCAGGGCAGGGAGCCCAATCTTGGACTTGAGCTTGTCGCTCTTGCTCCAGCATGAGCTATACCATGATGTGGTTAGTCCAGGACCGAGCCAGGTTATTTACAGAGCATGGGATCGGCGATGGTTCAACCCCTTCTTGTTTGCTGGGGTGAAGCCTGCATCCCTGTAGGGCTGGACCCAGAGGTGAGAAGGACAGCAGCAGCATGCTGGGATGGCCACTGTGGGGGTCACAGACCCTCTCCCCAACAGCGCCATGCCCACCCCACTGGCACCTTCAGCTCGCTGGGGACAAGGAGCTTGGGGGTCTCCAGGCCAAGGGCAGCATCGATGGCACAGGAGGTGAGGATGGCCAGGATGATGGCAAAGTCGCTCACCAGCTTCCGCACCTGCAGATGGAGAGGGCTTGGCCTGGGCTGGCCTGGGGGGGGAGGGGTGCTGCCCCAGCACCACCCCTGGGTCGCAGCACCCAGAGCCATCCCCACACCGCTGGGACAGGTGGCCCTGCAGCCAGGGTGGCCAAAGGATGCTTACCCCTGCAGGGAAGTAGCGGCTGCTCCTGAAGCGCTTGAGTGCGGTGCAGGAGAGGAAGGTACCCCCGAAGAGCAGGAAGGAGACAAGGGTGACATCGGGCACATAATGGCAGCTGGTTCCCAGCAGGTGCCCACCTCGACCCAGGCACTGGGTCCTGCTCAGCCCAGCCAGGGCAGCAGGAGGCTGCGGGGACAGGGCAGGCAGCAAGGAGGGATCATGCAGGGACACTTCAGGCCCACCCCAGCCCCTTGCCCACCTGCCTGGAAGCAGGGGCTGTACCTGCTGGAGGGCCAGGAGTGAGGGGAGCAGCGTGCCATTCTTTGTGGAGCTGTGACCTGCAAGGGGACAGGGGGGTCAGGGTGCCAGGTCCATGGGGACTTTCCATCAGGGATGACTGAGACTGCTCTGCCATCAGGGCCACTCCCCAGACTCTCCCCAAGGGCTCAGGGTGCTGGATGGGGTGCCATGAGACCCCTTAGGACCTGGCACCATCTGATACCCAGGGAGCAGCAGCAGGGCATGCCCTTGCAAAGGGCTTGGCTGAAGGACCAGCTGCTCAGAGGCACCGTTGGCTCCAGGCTGTGCCAAGCACTGATGCTTTTCGTACTCGGTGTGGGTCCTGTTTGCAGGATCAGTGTGGACACATCTTCAGACCCCAGGAAACACCTTCTGATTTACAGACCAGGCTAGAAACAGCAGTGCAAACCCACCCAGGTACCCACCTCCAGCCCCTGGCATCCCCCATCCCAGAGCCATGGGAGCAGAACCAAGGCTCTCCTTGCTCCCGGAGTTGCCCTGCCCAGTGCCTGGTCAGTGCCAGGAGGCAAGGATGGATGGATGGATGGCTTGGAGGGGAGTGGATGAAGGCGCCAATATGGTCAGGCAGGTGAGGATGGGATTTAGCAGCCTCCTCCTCCTCCAGCACCTTCCCCCATCTAGCTGGGCAGCAGTGGGGTCCCAGTGTGGCAGCCCCCTGATCCCCACCAGCCCTGTGGCTCCTTGGGCTCACTAGGGCTGGACAAGTTGCACATGCAGCTGTAGGATGTGACGTTGTCCAGACGGTACTGCCAGTTGATGGGAAAGGCATCCGCCAGACTCAGCATCTTCTTCAGGGAGTCATAGATGAATATCAAGCTGATGAGGGCGCAGAAGCCTTCCTCGGTGAAGCGGGTGAAGTACCGCACCAGGTGGCTGGCCTCGGTAGCCACCAAGACCATGCCAAAAAAGGCCACCCAGAGCCCAATCCAGAGGCGAAACTCCAGGTAGTCCAGGCTATGGTCCCTGGTGGGAAAGTTGACCCAAACCCTCAACAACATCCCCCCACCTGGCATGATGGTGGCCAGTGTCCCAGCCAGGGGACAGTGGCCCAAGGAACCATCCCTAGCAGGGTACTTACTGGCTGAAGGAGAAGAGGAGGCGCTCGAAGACCAGCACGGGGCCAGTGCTGCTCAGGATGGTCAGGGGCTGGCCAGAAAAGAGGCAGAAGATGGAACCAGCAAAGGCCGTGCCCAGGAAGCTCTCCAGCACCCCCTGAAATGCAGGAGAGGGGTACAATGCTCAGGATGTCCCGGGGGCACTGCTGGCTCCCTGGGCACCGGTGAGACATGGGCACCCAGGAGACTGATGGGCTGGGCCAAGTGGAGTTGGTGAGGGGCACCCCGCAGCCACACTGACCTGCATGTTGGCAGTCGCATCCCCCAGCATGCCCCCAAAGGTGATGGCATTGGTGACCGTCGCCAGGTAGATGTAGAGCACTGCTGAGAGGCACTGGGGGTGCAGGGCATCGGAGAAGTCGCTTCTGTACCACGGTGCCTTCCTCTGGATGTCTTGCAGCAGCCCCCCGAAAAGCCTGTGGCAGTGGAGGGAGATCTCAGAGCAGCACCCCCAGCCGGCCATCACCCCCTGAGAGAGCTGCAAGGCAGGGGACAGTCTCTTCCCTAGGAGACACCAGCCCAGAGTGGTTTGGATGTGGTGTCCCCATGTGCTGGGGCAAGCCAGCACCCTGCCCCGAATTCAGCATCCTGCTGCACCTCCCACCACACTCATCCTTCTAGGCACCCACCTGCCTGTCCTCTCCAGCTCCTCCCTGTTGCACGGGTGCCCCAGGCTGGCTCTGTCACCAGCTGCTGCCATGTCCCCATTGCTGTGGGACTGCTGATCCAGTGGGTGCATGGTGGTCCTGTGGCAGACCAGAGCCTGAGACAGCAGGCTTCAGGTTGGAGCCCTCAGGACCCAGCTGCATCCAGGGGATGCTATGAGGGGACAGGGAGGATGGAGAGGGGACAGGGTGCAAGCAGGGCTGGGAGGACCTCGTGTATCCCCTGATAACGAGGAGGAGGAGAAAGATCAGAAGGAGGAGGAGAGATGGGGTGGTGGGACTAGATGATCTTCAAAGGTCCCTTCCAACCTAACCATGATCTCCTCCAGCAAGCCCTGGAGCCAGCCCTAGCAGGACTGGTTTTGGTGGAGGAGCTGGGCAGAGTTGGAGGCGTCCTGCTCAGAGGATGAGTTTCACATCGAATGCTGAAACCCAGCGTTCCCAGCAGCTCCTGCCTGAAGGGCACATGGGGCCATTTTGCCATCCCTTGCCAAGTGAGAAAACAGGACTAACAGCAGTGGGGACCAGAGCTGTGGTCATTGGCTGAAGCTGCAGAGTGTCTTGGCTGGGAGGACCTCACTGGCAAAGGTTGGCTCCTGGGTGGCTTCATCCCCATGGAGGTGGAAATTTCAATGTCACAGGCAGAGGTCTCCACCTGGCACCCTGCAGAGGGGCTGGCAGAGGCTGCAGGTGCCATCCCTCCAACCTACCTCCTGTGCAGAGACGGCAGACAGCTTGGCGGAGGAATTCGGGCACTGGGGTCCCATTTTCTGGGAGGAAGCACAGTCAGCTCATCCAGGAATGCCTCTATCCCTGTGATGAGGTCCTCTCGGTGCTCAGCCTGCCGGGCAACCCTTTGGAAGAGCTGCAGGGAGATGCTGTGGTTTAGCTACCATATCCCCGTGTTCAGCCACTTGGAGCCTTCCTCCCAGCCTGCAGCCATCACCAAGAAAGGCAGCCATCCACTTCAGTGCAATGGGTGCACCTACATCCTACCCACCCCAAACCTTTGTTTTATTATTCTGGGCAAGGGAGGCCACTAGCTTCACCTTATCCTCTGCTTCCCCTCCTGCAGCCTGCAGAGGAGAGGAGCCCCAGTGTCCTCAGCCTAGGCCTCATCCCAGGCCCATCCCACCCATGGGTGCTGCACCAGGCTCACCTCATCTGTTAGCAGCGTGGCCATGGCCCTGCCAACCTCGTGGTAGGCTTTCACTTTGTCTTGGGGACCCAGCAGAATGAAGAGGAACCTGCAGGCAACACAGCGCATCTCCTGAACAGCGCTCTCCTTGCCAGGGGATGCTTCTCCCAGGGGAGACCATAGTGCTGCAGGGTTGCTGGGGACGGCATCTGGGCAGGCTTGGGTGGCTGCTGCCACCCTAAGCAGGGGGTCAGGGACAGAAGACAAGATACATGTCTGCTGCCCACTGCATGGAAACCCCACAGGAAACCATGGGACACCAGCATCCCAGCTGAATCACAAGGTCTGCAGAAACCTGGGCTGGGGGAGACACAGGTCTTTGGGGCAGAGGAAGAGACATTCTCACCAAGGGATGTCTGTGGGGTCATGTTCTCAGCTGGAGGTATCTGTGGGGTCAAGCTCTTAGTTGGGGATGTCTGTGGGGTTGAGCTCTAGGATGGGGCTGGCTG
>VZTL01020055.1:0-54323 GCA_013400535.1 Scopus umbretta | reverse complement strand
TTGGGGTTTTTTTTGAGATTTTTGCAGCTCTTCCTCCCCCTGAATTTGAGAGGAAGCCAAAGCTTTTCAAAGCATTTATAAAACAAGCAAGCAAAACCAAATCCCCTCTCCACCCTCCCAGTGAGAGGAACACCCCGGATGAGCAAATCACCCTTTACCAAGATGCTTCCCTGGTGGTGAAACTCCCACAGGCAGAGAACTGGAATTCGGGTTTCTTGCCTCCCCATTTTTTCACATCCCTGGTGCTCAACATGGTTTGAACAAAACTGTTTGCTGCGGCGGGGTGCAAATTTTGCTGGGGAAGAATTTTATGGTCCAAGCCTGCTGAGAAACCATTTCCAAAGAAGGTTCAATCAGAATGGGTGTGTTCCTGTGAAAAGCTGGACTTTCCCTGTATCCGCAATTTTTACAAAACAGTGTTAGTGAAAAATCTCCCTTAGGCTTCCTTTCTATGAACACAAAGTCCTGTGGCTCTGCGGGTCAGAAGCTTAGAGTCAAAGAGGAGTCCAGGATTTCTTCTATCTGATGGGCCAAATTCTTTGCTGGTATAAATAGATTGAACTCTGCTCAGTGGGACTGTGGCCATTTATGCCAATAGAGGACTTGGCCCACAGTCACAGTCTGTTTCTTTTTTTAAACCACAAGAGGCATGACCCGAACCGCGTGGAGCCAGGTTCAGACCCCGGCTACCATCACTTTCTAGGCACGCAGAGCTATTTTGGTCAGCAGTCCTGCTCGCTGCTTCAGCCTGCACCCAGGAGACACCGAGGGGGGACAAGGGGATGTGGAGCAGCCCCAGGTTTGGAGAGTTCACGGACATCCCTCTCGTGCTCCCGTTTCTGCTGGCTCTCAGGAGAAGAGCTGTTAAATGTTGCAGCCCAGATCAGCCCAGCTAAGCCTGGAGGAGATTAGGAATAGATTTAGACGGGGTCTATACATAGGGCTGCGGGCACGTGTCCCGGCTTGCTTTACACATTGCAGACATTCGCAGAAACTCCCTCTAGGGAGGACTTTCTCGGCCACTTCTACTCCTGCACCGTCTGCCCCAAGCTGCTGCGTTTTGCAGCTCTTCATCCCATCCTCGGCCACCCCACGGCTGCCCCCCTCCTCATGCACTTGCAGAAATTGCTTTTTTTTCCTCCTTTCCCAGAAATGCAGATCTTCCCTCGCCCCTTGGCAGAGGGTCCCCGGGGACTAAAAAGCGGGGAGCCGTGATGTGTCCCCTCCACACAGGCCGTAGCCAGGAGATCTGGGCTGTGGACCCCTTGTGCAGAGCTCCCACAGAGGTGGCTGAATTTTATGGGGGGAGCTTTGAAAGGCTGAACACCTGCGTGGGGCAAGCACTGGGGCTGTGGGTTTGGGCTGGCATCAGAGAGCCCATGGAGGCTGAGCAGGTTTTCTCCAGCTCGTAAAAATGTGCTTTAAAAGCTAATAGATTTACACATCTGGTTTTTACAGAGCATTTTAAAACAGCAACTACTGACCCTAAAAAAAACCCCAACCAACACACAAAAGAATTCAATAAATCATCAAAGTTCTGCATCCACAAGTACAGCCATGTCTAATCCTTTAGCTTCTACATTTTTGGTTACATGAAAGCCAGAGGTTGCCATTGCCAACCAGCTAAACCCTGGAAACCATGGCCACCGTCGTTGCCCCTTTGAACCAGCACTATAAAGACTTTGCTTCCTGACTCCCACCTGTGGAAAATTGCTTTTGCTGCTGCCCCTGCAAAGACGTGCAGGGAAAGCTCGCCTGGGCAGGGGCTGCTGGCTGAGGGGGACCCCCTTGAGCCCTCCCCGGCCTATTTTTAGGTCGGTTTTCTGGTAAAATAAAACTCATGCGATCATGCTGGTTGCGTGGATGTATTTCTGGCTGCCTGTCTGTCTGCCCTCGAATGATTTATTCTTCCCCCAGCCAAGTTCAGCGATACCGGTGGTGGTGGGATGAAAGCAGACTCCTCTTCATCCCTCCGCCTCCCAGCCCAGGGCAGCGCGTGCTCTGGGTGTTGCTTCTCATACAGGACACGCAGCCTGCCAAAGGAAGAGATTTCCATTCTCATTCTCCTCCTTTTTTCTTGTGTGACTTTTTTGCTTCCTACAAAATTGTGTATGCCCTCTGGACAAGTGATTAAATGAGAAGATCAACAATACATGAAGAAGGAGCAGGATCAATTCACAGAGAAGCAGCTGACAGTGGTTTATTACATCTTCTGTCTTTTTTGCTGGGAGATCATTTGCCAAATCATTAAAAGAAAAATCAAGTGAACAGGATGACCAGCAACTCAAAATTGCCACCTTCTTCACAAATTGATGTGATCATGATATTATTTTGAATAAAATAATAAAAAAAATCAGCTAAAACTCCTTTTGAGGTCAGATTCTGATCTCAGTTACCCCAATAGCTCACTAATTTCTTGTAGCAGTTCAAGCCATCATGTTCATATTTACCACGAAATAAATGGACACAGCTCTCATGGCAGCTCGTCTGACAGCAGGCAAAGTGCACCCAGCGCCTGTTTGCCAAATTACAAACCTCCAACCCTTTCTCTGCTTGCACCACCAGATCAAGACTCTGGTCCATCAACATGCAGGCAGTGTTAGAGTGCTTCTTGCACTTTACATTTAGATCCACTTTCACCTCCTTTTACACCAGCAGAAGTCCAGAAGGCAAGTAAGAATAAAGGCCTGTTTCCAAAAAAAAAAAAAAACCTTCCAAAATGAGAGAAGTTGCCAGTTTTTATCAAGTAATAATTTCCAGGTGCAGTGAGCTGTCAAAGCACAAGATGTGCTGAACTGGGCTGGGAATAACATTGCTGAAATCACCAAAAAATACTGCAAATCCCAGTGAAAGAAACCCCTAGAGCTGCAGGAGGGACATCAGGCTTGTTGCCTTTTCCTGATTATCTCTTGCTCTTTTTTAACCTTATTTGAGCTGCTTATGACTGGCACGAGCATCGTCTTCTGCTTGAATCTATCTGGATTCAGGATATACAAGCCAGAGAAAGATCCAAAGCCTGTCAATTATCAGCAGACAGGAGATGATAACGCACTTGAAGTAGGTCCAACATTTAAAAACCCTTGCTATAAAAAGGCAAAAGATTATTCAATCATAGAAAACAACAGTACAAGACCTATTACAGCTGGGTCACCATATTTTCATTGAGAGACGTATCTTCTGCTTTTGCTCCATCATTTGCTATTCACATGACTCCAGTTAGCAGCTATATCTGATTAGGCTTGTTTGTGTGCCAGGTTCTATTATTTTTTGTTTGAATTAGTGCCTCCAGTTTTTTTCTATTTCCCAAAATATAGCTGAATTATCTCCTTTCACCCAGAGCTTGGGTGCCTCGTTATTCCCCTTTTGCATGGTAAAGCTGAGCATCCTCACTGTTGTCATTTTATGGCTGGGATGGGAGAAACCAAAACTCATTTTCATGCAAATCCCCACTGTCTGTCAGACATCATAGTTGTCAAGCAGGTCATTAGAGGCCTACTGTGTAAAATGAAGATTACTAATTAGAGCTGAAGAAATAATTTGCAACAAATAATTTATCCAATGAATTTAGAATTTTTTTTTCTCCTTGTGGAGTCTCTGCAAGCAGGTTGTTACCTCACCAGAGTTGGCCATTATTTGAAATGTTTTTTAACTCATTACACTCATTGTGATTGATTCTGATTTTTCAGTATTACTTTTCTGAGCTAGATGGTTAGTTGACATTGATCGCAGGATATGGGATTTATCTCTTGGCTCAAATGTCAAAATATGACTGAAATGAATAAACGCAAGTATATGCTTAAAAAATACATTCCCTGAACGCTGATTTGTGTGGCTGTGAACATGACAACACAAGAGTAGTCTGGGGATTTTCCATTAAAATACATTTATCTAGCAAAAGAAGTAACTGCAAAATCTAAAATTTTACCCTCAGCAAATCTCACATAAGGCAAAAAGAGCCTCCAGCCCATGGTGTACTATGCAAGTCTTGTGAGTATCACCAAAAATAGGAAAAACAAGGAGCTTATCCTGCAGGGAAATGGGGAACAAATGCATCTGGCTGCTAACGTCCCCAGAGCCCTATAGGACCCTACACACATCTGTTAAATACAGAAGTAACTGAAAATGAAAACTTATGTGTTGTGATTCATAGTCACAGGAAACGGGATTTAGCAAAATCTGATCAGTTCACTACGATGGAAAATGTCAAAACATGGATTTTGGATAATTTTGATTGACCATTTCTCTTCAACCCATGACACATTCTGTTACTTTGGCTCAAAATGTTCGTCTGATTCAGCTTGAAAAGAGAAACTGAAATTTTCTATTGATTTTCATCCTGTTATAAAAGTCAATCTCTACAGACATTAATTCTGGTATGATGCACTCTATGAACATTCAAAGAAAGGTGGAGCACAGAGAAGGGAGTGAAATTCACCCAGTGAATTAATTCTAGCATCCAAGTACATATTCACAGGAAACCATTTGCAATATTCACCGTCTTTATTAATAACATGGGGCAAAGTCACACCTATGGCTGATTCTACTACTGGATTGTGAAGGAGCAGCTTCATTTTCAGCCCTGCTAATGAAGAATACAAGGAGCAGTCTTGGGGAGGGTTTAAGAGAGTTTCAATGAATTAAAAAAAGACAATTTGTACCAGACTCTTCAATCCCATCTGCTTCATATCTGGAGCACTCGGTGTTCCCTGTGCTGACTCACTCGCTTTTGTGTTTGCAGGCGGGAGAGGCGGCGTCGCTGCCGAGAAGGGATGGGAGATGGAGAGATACTCAGCATGAAAGAGGGGGGGGGAGCAGCAAACACTCAAAGATTGCTTGTCTAGTCTAAACAGCTCCCAGGGCAAAGCAGGCAAGGTTGAGAAAGCTGCCGAGAGAGGAAAGCTGGCTCTCAATGGTGAAGGTTTTTTGCTTTGTGGCTCCTCCACGGACCTTCCACCCTTCTACCACAAACCTTGGGGAAGTCAGGGGAAGGTTGTGGGAGCCAGGCCTTTTCTCCCAGAAATCAGGCGTTTTGGAGCGTGGCTGCTGGTCATTGGGTGCTGGAGCCTTTTATGGCTTCCTTGCCTATGGTCTTGGCCAAGAACAGTTACTTTATTCACTGTCACCAAAACCAAAGGTGACTTCATGACAACCACAGAAGTCACATGGGAGGGGAAATGGTCTGGGATAAAAGGAGGTCTGAGGTTCAGCAGCATTTATGCTGACTGAATAGCACTGGTGATAAGGAGACATGGTGGGGCTGGAGAGAACCAAGCAGAGTTAAGGGCCATGGGCTGCATACCCAGCTTGTCCACCAGCGCTGTGTACAACCCTGAGTAAGTCTCATTTCCATCTGTAAATTGGGAATAACTGCTTTTCTTCAAGAGGTGCATCAAGTTCCCTGGATAAGGCATTTTATGTAAGACCTAACTTACTGTTTCGGTAGATGGATAAAAAGCACACATAGAAAGGAGCCCAGATCAATCCCCAAACCAAGTAATAATCTCACTCTAGGCATGCCAGCCCACCTCTTCCACTGACTCTCTCTCTCTCACATGCAAAACAAGCGTAGCCTGAGCAATATTTGACTCTGCATCAGCCCAGTTGGACCCACAATGTCTGCGTGGGTTTGGAGTGAGGTGAAATGGGCTCGACCACCTTTGCAGTGGAGGCCATCCCCTCTAACCCCCCTCCCTGCGGGAACAGAGCCTTTCAAGGAGCTCCATTGCCACTGGGGAGACAATAGCAGCGCGGCTGCAAACGCAGCACTTCTGTGTCTAAATACATTTTCCCCCAGAGTGAGCATAGGTTTAAAGAAAAAAAAAAAACACACCAAAAACACCACTGAAGAGAAAAACAACCTTATTCAAAGCTGGCTGAACTCAATGGGAAGACTCCCCCTGAATTTCAATGAGCTTCAGCGAGGCCCGTGGGGCCAGATTAACATAAGCGCTGGGAGGAAGATTTCCAGGTGCTCCCCACACCCAGGACCAGGTTTTCCAAGAAGACTCAGCACCAATGTGTTTTGCCCTCCAGCTCCCTAATGCGTTTACAGCCAGGCAGCCTGGCAATGGCAAGGGGAGTTTCTGCGCTGCGTAGGAAACCCTGGCCGCCCAAGGTATACATATATATTTCTAAAGGACATTATCTAACTTTCTATCCATGGCAGAAGAGATGCTGCACGACTCATCCCAGATGTGCCCGGCTGGCTGAGACATGCACCCATGCTGCCAGGGTGGGTGCCGGCACAGGGTTTGCCTCTCCAGCCAGGCTTGTGATCTCTTGTTGTGGTTTCTTCGCTGTGGCTGGAAGAGCCCGGATTGCACCACCACTGCCAGCTGGGGATGGGGATGAGATGGGGTTGGGGATAGGGATGGGATGGGCATGGGGATGGGATGGGGATGGGGCAAGCAGCAGCTCCGGCAGAGACCTGCCCTCCTTTGCAGGAATGCAAGTGGGTGGATGTGCATCAGCCCACAAAGCTGCAGCCCCTCCTTGGCGTGGGCAACTCAGTTCTTGGTCCAGGGAAAACTTCCCCCCTGACCCCTGCATCCTGGATGCAGGATCATCCTGGCTGGACCAGGAGGAGGGACCCAGCAGTACATCCCATGCCCTGAGCTGCAAAGATTTTACATCTCAGGAGCCTCAGCATAATATTCCTGGTTTCATGTGGCCAGAACCCATGTACACTAAAAAAACAACAGTAGTTACTCTTAATACTGCAGTTATTCTTGTTATTGCAGTGGATGGGGTTTCATTGTCATGTTTGGTTTCTGACAGCACAAAACCAGGAGCGAATCCCACCAAAATCTCATCAAACTGTTGCCAGGTCTATCAGCAGGCAGTGAGCACAGCTGGGAAGGCAGTGACATTTGCAGGAGGTTTTATACAGCCCGGAGGTATTTAACCCTTTCTCCCAGCAAGCTATTAAAAAAAATGTGTATTAGAGAGAGCTGAAAGAGCAGAAAAACAAATCGGGCCTGACTGTGCTAATTACGAAAAGCACAGTAACTCGGTTAAGGAAGAGGCTTCATCCTCAGCAACCAGAGACATGCCCGTGTGTCTGCAGTAGCTCTCGTTACTTTAATGGGGACCTGAATTTGAATCACAATCCGGTTCTCTGTGCTGCTTTGGATTGAATACAGCTGGCACCTCACGGCAGCTGCTGCCATGGGAATCTTGCTAATGAGAGCAGGATCCATCTCTCTCTGACTCTGAATCTAACACCCAGCTGGGAGTCAGTCTGACCATGCAAGACCTGGCACCATGTCTTTGAAGACCTAAATGCTGCCTTTGCAACCTCTCCCTGTGCTTTTACCCTTCAGCTGAATTTCTTAATGAATCCCTAGAATTAGCCCATCTAAATCATTTATTTATGGGTTTATTGCAATGACCTGGTAAGACTTGAGGTCTCTGCAAAGGTAACAGTGTAATGCAAGGCACAGCCAGCCCAGACCCTGGCACTGGGTCTTAAATACCTAAAGACATTCTCACCAGCATTATTTCTGTATTTTTTTTTAAATGCTGAACTGTATGTTTTAGAATACACAGCTGTCTTTGTTCAGAATAAACCAAAAATAGCAGATTTTCCTCTGCTTAGCTGGGTGTTAAATTATTTACATTTCAAAACCCATAAGTAGAAACAATGACTGCATTTCCACAGCCTGCTCCTGCTGTCAAATATCCTTTTCTCTTCTGCAACCTAATTTAGACTTCCTTTTTAGAGTTGCAGTTTAGCTCCATTTTCAATTATATTAGACGAACTAAGATTTCAGGCCATTATCTCATTATTTCCATGAATAGTGACAAAAGGTGTTCCCTGCAAAGGCAAAGATAGTCCTTGTGGTGCCCGTGTGGTGGCCCATGGCCAGGGATGCTTGGGCACGGGGAGGAGGTGAGGAGGCTTCAGCCCCCATGGTCCCTTTGGGTTTGGGCCACACAAAGATGCTTTGCTTGCCCCATGCAATCCCTGTGAGGACTTCCTTGGCCCCTCCAGGGGCAGTGTGGAGCCTCTCCAGGGAGATGTGGTGTCAGAGGGCACTGCCCATGGTGGCTTGTCTCTCCAGTGTCCCCCTTCCTGGGGCCACCGAGGCAGATGGTGTCCCCATGGTGCTTGTGCTGTCAAGACACCAAACCTAGCTGGAAGGACATGGCCACTTTAGCAAACCCAGAAGAAACCGTGCTTCCATGGAGGTTACTGAAACCCCAAGGAGAAACCTCAAGGTATGGCAGGATGCCGCATCCTGAGATGCTTCTTGTGGTCAGGGCTGCGACGTTAAACCCAAAGCCTGGAGACCAGCCCAGGTCAACAAAGCTACTTTGGTAGGGGTGCAAGTTGGGACTTGAACAAGGAAAGGTCTCAAATATCACATAATTTCACTGGGCTGCTCCTCTGATGAGCTGGCTGAGCCTCAGCATTTCTTTACTAAACACCAAATTCCCTTTGGCACCTCCCCGCTTCCCGCTTGCCCTTGCCAGGTGCTTTGCACTGCTGTTGCCAAAACCCTTGCACAAGTGCCAGACACCTTTGCCCCATTCCCAGTTAAACCCCTGTCTGGATTACCACTGACATGGTGGCTGCCTATCCAAAAGGCAGTGGGAGCTGAGTGACACTGTGAACACCCTGGCCGAGGAACAGAGACTTTACGTCTTTTTCTACGTCAGTTCACCAAAACTCATTGTATTTGTTACTCCTGTAGCAGACCAGCATCCCAGTGGTACTTATTCTTCTTGGATGCTTGTAAAAGGAATGTCCTGCATCTAACTGGAGTCTCAGCATTGTCAGCCCCTATGATTTTATTACCAGTCTTACGATATTTGGAATTTTTCGTAAAGCTGCAGCTCTTGGATGCAAGTAATTAAGTGAGACTCTCAGCTTTCACTGAGAAATGAAAGGAAGTTTCTAGTCCTCATGTTTTAGAAAAGCTGGAAAATATGCCTAAAGGCACAGACTCCAAAAGGCAAATTAAAAGAACCAACATGTTTTATTTCTTTTTAAAACAATTATGATTTAGGGACAGGAATGGGGGGCTTGATTCATGATTTATAGATTCCGTGCTTGGCAGCTCTCCAGTCTCAGTGATGGCTCCATGCAGATGGATCTGGGGCTTTTTGAGAGCTGCTCAGTGGTTTTCACCTGGTTCCCTGCAGCACTTTTAAACAAAACCCCCAGAAAAATCTGTGTAAGACTTATTCTACAGTAGGCACCATTTAAAAACAGCACGTGCCATCTTATAACCTGGTTAGATCTGAAATCTCATGTATTTAGATTCAAATGGGAGATACTGCCACTCTGCCAACATGCTGAATAACATGTTTAACTGGGGTGGGTGACACTAAAGGTTTGAAAAAATGGTTTCTGTGTGTATTTTGGAGGGCTCAGAGCTGGGACTGGCCCTTTTTTAAATCCAGCTGGTATTTGCATCGACCCTGTATCTTATTTCTTAACCTCGCTGCGCTGCTGCTGCCTACCAGACCACGAAAAGCACCCTGCGCCCCGCCGTGGCTTCCCTCCATGGAGGCTGCCCTGGGGGCTTGGCTGATCCGAGGCCAGCTGAAATCTGTGCAAACGCCAACTCCAGCAGGCCCCAGCTCTGGCTGCGGCTGCAGCAATCTCCTCCACGCGATTACGGACGATGAGACGTGAATAGGCATTACCAGCTTTATTGCCCCATAATACCAAATGCACAGTAAAGATCCTAATAAAAAGTTGCTCTTCAGGGAGGCAGCACCTTGTCAATCTTACTGCTACACCCGTTACACATATGCTGCCCATGTTGGTGTTCGTTTTGAGAAGAAACACCCAAACTGCCTTTTCTGCTTGATCAGCTTTATGACTGTGAAAAGCTACCGCACCGCGCCGGCCCCAAGTTACGGGAGCACAAACAGGTGTCAGTAAATGTTGGAGAACTACAAACACCCATACCAGGGAGGCTGGGGGTGAGGTTTGTATAACAGGTGAGCAAACTGGGGATGCTTTTCTTGCAGGGTGCAGGGTCTGGTTAGGAAGGCAGCTGCAGTGCCAGGCAGCCCTGGCTGAGCCTTCCCCCAAAATTGCAGACAACTTATCTTTGGAGAGGGTCCCGTGTGGTTTTGGGCTGAGACTCTCCAGTGCCCCGTCCCTCACCAGGCACGGATGGGGCCGTTGGCTGGCATAAAGCATTTCTGGTGGGCATCAGACCTGTCACCTTATGCCAGGCATCTTCTTATGTAGAGAAAGGGCATTGAGCAGATGTCATAGCTTCAATGCCAGAGGTTGGGACAGGTCCCTGCATGGGTTGCCCGTGTTGGTCCTGGTTTCTGGAGCAAACCCTTCATGATGGGCTTGCACCCACTTTCCGGGTCAGGACCTGCCTGTTAGCACCGCTTTCCTGCTCTTCATCCCATCCTGATGCCGGCATGGCCTCATGCCTTTTCATGGACCATGAACACTCTCCTCCAGGTGTTTCTTGGGCTCTTTGTGCCATAGCACCAATCACATCTCCAGGAAACAGCAGAACCGCACTCGGTGTTTGCCAACCCTTGGGGAAAGCAGGAACGTTGGAGGCCACCATGGACAAAGCTCCTGCAGGGTTAGGTCCCCAATAGCGGATTTGTGAGCAAACCCCTATGTGTGGGCATTGCTCAGCGGGAGCATCCCACCCACCTCTCCCCAGCAATGGGGCAGGACTTATTCCCGCACTCCTTCCTTCTCACTTCGCATTTAATTTCATTTTTTTAGTGAAAAACCTGTCAGAGGTGACTGCAGGCAAAACACCACCACACCAAGGCTCAACTGCCAATGAGTGCCTGTGAATTGAGAGCCTGACTTTGCCCGTTGGGTGGTGTCAACCGGAGCCCTGGCACGGTTGGCGTGTAACTGGTGTAAACAAGAGGATGCTGCTGCATGGCCAAACCTGGGGCTGCTGGGGAAGGCAATGTAAACAGCTCCACCTTAAACTGCAGAGAGCACCTTAAGCTTTCTTCTGGCCTCCTGCCACTGAAACTGCTCCAGGCTGAGCTTTAATCAGAAGGAAGCCTGTGCTTTGCACGGTGGGGGAAGGGGCAGCCAGAATGACATTTCTCCATTGATTTTTTAATTTTAAAAGTTTATTTCTTGGGTGGTGGTTTGTTTTTTGTTTTGTTTTTTTTTTCTTTTCCCCTTGACACAATAAATTTCAAATTGATTTTGCAATCCTCTCTCCCCCATCCTTGTACTCTCCCTCTCAAAGGTAATTGGCCTGAGAGGTTTCATTTGTCCCCCTGGCATCCCCTGGACCCCTGTGGTGCTCTCCAAAGAGGGTTTTCACAGCTGGGCACTGGGCAGGGACACACTGGGGGGGGGGGATAGCTCCATCCAGGGACCCCAAGGCCTGCCTGTGGACTCAAGGATGTGTCTCCTCCCTGGGGGCCCTTGGATGGAGCCTGGTTGCCCTTTGCAAAGCACCCGCAGCTCCCCCAGCCCAGGGCTGTGTCCTCAGTCGGTGGCTCTCCCTCCAGCCCAGCCGATGAAATGGGTCTATTTTTCACCAAGCATTTCCTGCTAATCAGACCATTAGTCCTTGTGCTGATTAACCAGCTAGTTCTCAATTTAATTAAAATATACACTTTTTTTGAAGAGCCAGAGGTTTCAATCATATTTTATTCTTATCGTTCCACATCTGATTGGCATTAGCCATAAGTATCAGGAGGAAACCAAAGCAATTAACCCTTTCCCTTGCTGAGGGGGGCATAAAATATATCATCTGCTATTTTCCCAGGGAGGCTGCAGATTTTTATAACACTGCTTTGCACCAGAGCCTGAAGATCTCAAAACATTTATCCTTACTTTCACAGGGTTGCTCTGTTTCATTAAAACACAATGCAAAAAATACGCCAGCAAGGAAGCCTGGCATGAAACCAGTATCTCATTATGCAGAGAAAGTGATGTAGGGCCAGATCCTGATCGGAGAGCAAAGCAGATCAGGTGGCTCAGGTTAGGTTTCTCTGCCCGAGCAGGGTGCGCCTAGTCCTGCCAGCCCCTGCCGGCGCTGTGGATGGTGTTCCATAGGCAAGCACGGGAGTGGGTCTGTGCACTGCTGCAGCCTGGAAGAGGCTTTGCAGGTCATGCCATGTTTTTAGGCTGTTGGAAAGTGGGAGATTTCAGCAGCCAGGTAGGAACTCAGGGTGGGGAGAGACGTGATCTGTCACAATTAGCCCTGAGCGGCGGGTGTACGACAAGAGAAACATTCAAATGTGTGTTTTACACTGAAAAGAAGGAGTGCTTGGGTCACCTGTGGTGGCTTGGCCATGCCCAGCCATGCTCGTGAGACACAGGAGGAGGACACTGAGCACCGACCAGCAGCAGCATGACACCGAGCCCAGCTCTGCTGCACCCATGGAGCATCGGCCCTGCATGCTGCAGGGGTATTTGGAACAGGGCTCTTTTTTAAGTAAGGCTTTGGTATCTCATTACCAACCTCAAAAATATTTGGCTATAACTTACTTTTGAGGTTTGGGCTAAGTCCAGGGTCTCCAGCGGGAGAAAAGTCAAATCTAAATAAATGAGTTCAAGTTCAAACCTCTCCAGCCCTGGCCATGGGGCGTTCACCTGCCACCGCCCGGGACGCCCAGGGTGCTGGAAGAGCCCTTATGCAGAGAAACTGCTGCACAAAAGGGTTTGGAAAGTATTTATCAGAGGCAGTTAATGGCCCATCTTTCATCTTGAAAAAAACCAAGGTAATAATTTGCTCCTCTGCATTTCCCCATGATGGCAAGCTGCGCCTCTTGGGATCTATTTCTTTCCTCCCCATCTGACCGTGTTTCCCATGGGCCACAGGAGAACACCCTGCTCCTTGCCACATGTTTTATCCCCCGCTAGCCTGGAGCAAATGGGCGCTTTGTAAAATATCTTCCACCTTGCTTCTTGTGTTTGCTGTTGGAGGGCCACAGTGGCTTGTGCTGAGAGGCAGCCGCGGCCCTGCCCCGCTCCCCTCTACCCACCCAAGGTAACACCCGCCCCGTGCTGCACCCCAGCACAGAGATGTGCTTCCACACAGAGATGTGCTTCCAGGGATGTGAGCTAAACCCGCAGCCCTCAGCAGCGAGTCCCTGGGGAAAACTTGCCTGAAGCCTTGAGAGCATCGAGGCATCTGCTCTCTGCTTTGCAGGCTGCCGTGAGGGTCCCCCTCAGCAGGGCTCCTCCTGCACCTGCTTTGCCCAGCACTGTGGTGGTTATCAATGGATCCCGCAGAGTTTAGGGAATTGCACAGCTTACTGCTTTTTGTTTCAGATATCGCTTCCATGAGGAATGGTTTCCTATCCATCATCCCAAACACATATGGCCAGACGGAAATAAACAAACACAGATTCACATGCTGGAAAAGATCCGCCTGAAACCTCTCAGATGGGATCATTTTCAGTCTCAGCGGGAATATCCGTGTGGAAGTGCTGGGCAGCCTCTCACCCAGGTGCTGAGGATGGCATGCCCCAGCTTTCTGCTTTCATTTCAGGTGTCCCCTAGGAGCTCTAATGGGATGAGAACAGTCGGGGTGGTGCAGGTCTGGTGAGTTACATTTTCCATGGGTAAAATTTCCTTGCCTTTTGCCTACACTCAAGTTGCATTTGCGCTGAAGAAATTGCACCATGGTGTGTGCACACATTTGTGTGTGCAACAGCAGAGCGTGCTCGTATAGTCACACACAGCTGTCTCTGCCCCCACAGCAATGCCCACTCCATAACTGGGAACAGGGAGAGGGACGAATGAACCATCCCATCTCTCTCTCTGCATGGGGACATGATGCTGCTGCCTGGCCTTCGGAACAATCCCCCAGACCGGTGCCTGGGACCTGCTGCTGGAGAGGTGACACCAAGGTGTGTGTAGATGTTCTTGCACCAGTGGGCTGCATGCAAGCGAGCCACTTTGAAGAGTCCTTCACAAGGGAGACGTTGGCTCTCTGTGCTGGTAGCACTTCTTTCTGCTTGAATGGCTGTAACATCAGCCAAATACGGAGGGATTGCAAATGATCACAAAAGCAAGGGAACTCCCAGGGTTCAACATGCCGGGAATATCAAGCTACTGTCTGGAAAAATACAAAAAATGCTGTTGATTCATTCCTGCAGCCCCTGACATATAAATTAGGTAACTAACCTGACCTGTGACTGTTTCTCCGAGAGACCGGCTGAGACATGACAAATATGCCTTTCAGCATACCAGGGCTGATTACTAACAGTGCTATGGGAATAGCTCAGAGCTTCACGTTTACATTATGAAAAACAAGATGCCACTTAAGGCAGACCACGCCACCATCAGAAAACCCTCGGGTGCCATCCACCTGGCTGCAGAGGAGCTGTGCTGGGAGCCCTCGGCATGGCGGGATGGGTGATACTCCGGATGTCCTTAGGGAAATTACTCACTTGTGTTCATAGGAAAAGGACTTTAGACTGCTTTTTGTTTGAAGGATGGGGGTTCAGGTTTGTGAGGGGTCTTTACTGGTCACTGATGTGGGCACGGGGGGCCCCTCCAGCTCCTGGGGTGGGTGAAGGACAATTCCCCCTCTCCAAGGTCAGGAGCTGCTGTACACAGGAGTCAAACCTCTCCACCCCCTGAAGTCATGCTGTCAGTATTGCCACTGATAAAAGTGCCTTTCCAAGCATGCAAAAAATTATTTCATTGCCGTCACACTGGATTTATTGCATGTTGACAGACCTCATAGGGGAGCAGCTCCTGCTCCCCCTGACGCTGCTGAATCACTCGTNCATCGCCTGCCTGGTCCCCTCCACAGCCACATCCCCCACCTGCAAATTTCGGCTGGGTGGGAAAGGTCTGAGCCAGCCTCCGGGCATCCCGCACCAGCATCTCCCATGCTGCTCAGAGGTGCAGGTCCAGACAAGGTGGTGGTCCCAGTGCTGCGTGTTTCCCGGATGAATTTTACCCAGAAGAATTACCCAGGCTTGCTTCGGGCTTTGCTAACGACCCCTATTCCTCTCCCATCTGCCCAAGCCCTTTCAGTGCTTGAGTTTCAACATGCAATTTCACAACGCATGGCTTTGTTTCAAAGGGTGACTGAGCTGCAAATCAGCCCCTTCAGATCCCCAGTCATGCGCTTTACATTAAGCAATTAAACTGAGCAATAAATATTACTTTGTTGTGAACGAGCCTCCATTTCCTTTTCTATTTTAGTAACAATAATGGTCAAACTTCTGTTTAAGAAGCAGTTTCTGGTTCTATTAGGAAATGTGCCAACCTATTCAAAGAGACACAAGATTTGTATGGAGAGGTAATAGCTTTTATTAAGCCAAATTATATAATTAGTAAAAAAACAGCCAAGCTTTCAGGCACACAAGCCCTTCTTTAGGTCTGGGGAGAGGCAATGCTCCTTGCAGCTGCAACACAGCTGTATGTCAGGTATTGCTGTAGACCAGGTCTCTTTGATCACCACTGCTCTGCCTGGGGCATGGTGCCTGCACCAGGGAATGGGCACTGGCTCCCACACTTGCTTAGGCTGGGTTTAAGGCGGGCAGCTCCAGTTTGGGCAATGTGTGTCCTCAGGTTACACTGAGCATAGTTTCAGGGTTAGGTGTGGGGTTTTTTTGCAAGTTTGAGTTTAACTTACAGCTTTTGGGAGGACCTCTGACCTATAGCAGCTATCTCTTGTTCAGTGTCGCAGTCATATGAACAAAAATCTGTGTTAAACACACACTAGCCCCAAATGGCCTGTGTCCCCTGCTGTACATAAAGAGCTCACAGTTTTTTAAAAAATGTAATTTTCTGAACATCCGATGTGGGCACGTGGGATTCCCGCAACTTCTTCTGGCACAGCCTTTGCTTCATCTTTCAGACTGGAAACCTCTTGGGGCAGGGACCATTGTTTTAATTATACACAGCTCCCAGCTGAGCAAAGCCATCAGTCCCTATTAAGTGAATAAATAATTACTTCAGTGAAGCACAACTCATTCCTGGCTCAAACCCATTACTGAAGTGTTCATAGGTCATGGTGTATTTGTAAGCATAACTTAAATAAGATATGCGGATTGGACAACCCATCAGCAAAGATGTCAAATTAGCCTCCAAATCCTGTAATATATTTTGGTGGCAGATGCTTCAACTTCTTAGTGACACACAACCATCATTATCTGCCACTGCAGGAGCGCAGGACCACGGCACTGGACTCCATGTAAGGATGTCCCAGTATGTTCTTTGGAGACTGGGGGAGAAGAGCCAGGTGAAGCTGCTGACGTCTCACAGCACAGCTGGCCTGGGCCAGTACTCCTCAGCAAAGATGAAATGCAGGATCAAGGGATCAGATCACACAAAAAGGCACTGTGGTCCTGGACTGCTCTCAGCAGCAGCAGCATGTGGGTTTAATGCCCAAGCTGGCCAGGTGCTGGGGAGAGGATCTCCATGCCCATGTCCCATCACAGCCCTGTTAACGTGCAGAGGAGCCTTTTAAAGTTGAAACACCAGCAAAGGTTGATTGGAGTGTGTCACATCCCCTTTTTATGCCAGTCACTAATTTACAGAAGAGTGAAAGCTAGATGGGAAGAGGATAATTAGAGGGGAAAAAAAACCCAACCCAATTCCCAGGAGAAAAATACAGATGGCAGGGTGGAATGCAGGATTCCCACTTGTTTTACTTTGTGCCTGCAGGCTCATGAGCTGTGTTTATCCATGGTTTATTTGGGATCAGACCCTGGAGTAATAAGTAGACAAACTGCCCCACTCCCACAAGGACCCATGCCCTATGGGCTAAAGGGTTTTTCTCCTATCTCGCATCCAGCTCTAGAGAACAACTGATGACTTTGGTGCGCAGCTGCTGCTGTGGTGTTGAATGCTCGCTCTGGCTGGGTTCCAGCTCATCATCTCCCATGGTGATGTCTCTTGCCATAGCTCAGCCTCCCGCTTTACTAGTAATAGATTTCCATCAGGCATGAGACCTGCTGGCCCCATCCTCCCCCCACTGTGATATTCCCTATTTTACATCACTCTGAAGGTTTTGAGCAGCTGTTTCAGATCAACCTTCAGCCAAAGCCTCCGTGCCCGGCCACGCTGGACATCACTCCATGTGTTTCTGAGCTACTCTGCCATCTCAGTCACACTTCCCTCTCTCAGGGTTTTACCACCATAATTTTCCCAAAAGTTGCTGTTGCCTTTGTGAGCTGCTGTGCATGCTCAGGCACCACTAACTAAACAGCAATGTGCCCCGTTGCTCTCATCATCCCGTCAGTGACTGCTGACGTCGCCGTACGTTGCCCATGTGCCGCATCACTGGGGTAGCTTCTCTCTAGTTCATGTGTCTCCCTGGCACTAACCAGACTGGTGACCACAAGTTTTAAAGACAGTTATCACGTTATGGATATTTTATCCAGGAGGTTGCATAGAATATCCCACTTCATATCCTCCAATGCCACCAAATGCTACACGCTGCATATTAGGCACAGGATTGTTCAAAGAAGAAAAAAGGATGAAAATCGCAAATGCTACAAATATGCAGCAGGCAGACATCAGAGAAGTCTCAGGACTCACACAGTCAGGAATCTTTTTGGGTAAAAGGCAGAGATTATTGCAGGAAGTCTGAGAACAATGCTTGACTATTTAAGGACAACAGTGTTTCCTTTCTGAACATCAGCATCATTTATTTGTTTTGGAGTCCGGCCAGATACCATGTGATGTCTGCTCTCCTGTTAAGGTGGAAAAGTATTTGCAAGAACTTGCTCAATGTTACCAAAATGTAATTGGCCTATATCTCTATTCATGTGCATTAATGCTTAGTAAAGCATCCATGATTGCTGCAAGATGTTATGGATATCAGAAATATAAACGAGTTCAAAAAGTGATAGCGTTTTGGAAAAACGTTCCACTGAGGACAATTAAAATCAAATATCACAGATTACTGGCAGCTGGGAATATACTGTCTGATCACTTTTGCCTTGTCCTAAATACTCTTCCCAAGCCACCCAGCACTGGCTATTGAATAAAGACAGGATATACATGGGTTTTTGGAGTGATCCAGTGTGATGTCTTTACACTCACCTATAGAAGAGGGGGGGGGTTCTAGCCCCACTCTTTCATGAGCAGGGCTGCAATCAGCCTCTGTGCCAATCCTACCACTGATTTCTGATTTTCTCTACCACAACATCAGGTTTCAAAGCAATATCCAGAGCTAACCATACACTGGCTTCAAAGGCTTCATTACCATCAGATGCTACAATGAATATTGAAATCTAAATAGTTGGGCTATCTGACAGCTTGAGGAAGGGAGGGGGAATATGGTGGTCCTGTTCTGCTTCCAAACGAGGAGAGATCTTTCAGTCTCTGTCAGTCCTGGCCTGCAGCATCTCTGCCGTGGAGCGTTTTAACTGACCTGTAACTCTCCCTTTCCATCTTGCAGCTTTCTGTATCTTCCAAGACTGCTGTTGGAAGGACTTAAAAAGAACTTTCAAATGCCTGGTTTTGAGAATGGCACCCTTTCAGCTGGAAAATGTGGTATAGGATAACATGAAATGGGAATGTTACCTCTCTAAGCATGCAAAAAGCAACAGCTGTTTTCCAAGTCCTTTAGCTGAGTATGTAGGAATTTTTCATCTAGGCTTCATATCCTACCGAGCAGAAAGGGGTCTTCCCTGCACCTCAGCAAGACAACACAATGCTGTGCTATAGCGTACCATGTTATTTAAAACAAGACAAGATCCCTGATCTCTATGGAGAGCACTGACATGCCCCCAAAGAAAATTACAATGAATGCATGAAAAAAAAAAAAAAAGATGTCACTACAGTTTGCTCACAGGTTGGCGTCACCACTTCCATGGGGAATAACAAGCACAACAGAGCTTGCATTTCCACACTCTGGGCACTTTGTTCCTAGATGGGAACAGAAATTTCGTTTCTGTGTTTGTGAGTGAAGACTGCTCCTCCCTTATTCTTGAAAATGTCTGCAAGTCCCCACAGACTAAGGAATGAGAAATAATTTCATACCAGCAGCACAGCATTTCTTATGCTTTATTTCCAACCTTACCTGCCATGTAAAAACTTTCTGTCACCCCATCAAAAAAACAGCAAAAAGCCTGAGCTGCAGGTGAGGAGTCACGGGCCAGTCATTAGGGTTGTTACACAGACTTCAGTAATTCACAAGAAAGGAGGACAGGGCAAGCTCCATTTGCACAAACAGTTAACGATTATTTCCAAATATTAACCACAGTAGTAGAAATCACAATTACTTCACCAGTCACATGCAACACAAAAAAGTCCAAGCTTTTTTTCTGCAAATCAAGTTCCAGTATAATAAACAGTTTAACACTTTCCATTAACCAGAAGTCAAGAAGCTGTAGCAATTAAGCTAGAAAGGGGGAAACAAATGGATGAAGCTGAATAACAATAGCACCTTTGGACAGCACTACAGAAACAACACAAAACTGGCTGGATTTCAGCGTCTGGTTGCTTTGCAGCTCTAGCTGTACAATCTCACATAGGACCCGGACTCTGCCCACTCGTCCCCTTCTGCTTTTCTTACAGCGGGGGGGAGTCTGCGAGCCAAATAAGGTTGCCTTAGAATTTATTCCATTTGAGGCGAGGTGATTTTTCTCCGGTTTTTAATTAAAAAAAAATCCCTGCCTTGACCCAAACACACATCTCCTGCCCGTGTGCTAAATAGCTTAATTTCTCTTTCACTTATACTGCCCCGTGACTACTTCTATTCCTTATGTCATCACCAATGACATAGTTTGCTCGAGGCCCTCAGTAATGGAGTGCAAAAAAGGTATTAAAAATACAGGCCGCCTCTCTGGCTGACTGAGGGTTGTTTTAGTGCAAGGGAGGGGAGAAAAGGGTGTTCCTTTCTTCTGCCTAAATAATGAAAGGACTCTGCAGGGCAGCCCACAGCATCGGCCATAACTGCTTCCTCCAGACTGGCTCCGCAAACCCCAGTCTGAGGAGCTTGTTGGTTTTGGCTTTGTTTCCAGATGGCCTGATCTGGGAACAGGTATCCCACAGCTTACACTGCTCTGATCTTGATTTATGAGGGCCCAAGATCCCTGATTAAAAAATCAGAAGTCCTGAAGCAATACTTGTATTTCTTTGCAGCAAACTTTCTTTCTTGGTCACCCATTAGGGACTGCAAACTGTTAATGAGCCTCCTGCTGCTTTTCTCCATTCTTTGTGGTCAGAGCCCTTAAATTCAGACTGAGTTTGCAACCTCATTGGTTTTCTTGCCTTGTTTCTGCTCTTTTGAGGCAGGGTTTTGTTCTGAAGACTAGTCCCAATTTGATACATTAACCTCACTGAGGAAACAGTTGCATTTGAAAATAACATTTCTTCCTCATTGCTTCATTGCTCATGGAAGTGCTTTGCGTGTTGTGGAGGATCTAGAGGCTCATAGCCCTCAAAAGTTAACCTGTTTGTGAAAAGAATATGTTGTATCTCTGAAGAGCATTGTTCCTCTGGTGCTTCCTCCTCCATTTCATGCCCACATTGGGCAGTTCTTCATCCAAGGATGCAGGAAAATAACAGACCTATGCTGTTAGGTCTATGTAGGCACCTATGGTGCCCTATGGCACCAACACTCAATTTGCTTGAAGCTAGACCTCAACACAAGAGTAAAAGCAATACACTGCCCCTGAGGGGGCTGGTGCCTGGTGCCCTCACACCAACCTATCCCTTTCTCACAACCTTCATCCACATCACCGCTCTGGACAGCCTTGCTGCTGGCAGGATTGCTGAAGACCACCCTTAGGACCTGCTGGGTGCCAGGAGTCCTGGCACCACCATCTGTGTCAGACTCACCCAACAAAACCCTTCTAGCCCCTGTACTTTCTTGTCTGGCTAAAAGCGGGCATACAGAGTACCTTAATGACCCTAAAAGCAAAAACTAGTAGCATTTCCTTAAGCAAAAGCTACATGAGCCCTAATTCTGCTGGAAGACTAGAAGACAAGAGAGGAAAAGTGAAAAAGCCCTCTACTAGGGACCCTCAGTCCCTTTATAGGAGAAGTCTGAGCTGCCCTAATTCTCTCCAGCTGAGCTGGAGGCTGCAACCAGTCTGTATCTAGAAACCAGAGCCCTCTACACACTTACTGCTCAGGAGGAGACCCTGGACTTAAGAAGATGGTGAAGCCAGTGGGGGATTGCTGCGTGTCTGACGTCTCTGCAGCTCTGCTGAATTGCAAAGTGCAAGATGGAATTGCTTTTTTTCTTTATCCTCATTGTTTCAGCAAGCTGTGGTTGCATTCCTGGGGCAGAGTCTGCTCTTCAGATTGGCAAACTGTAGGTTAGGCTTTCAATTGATTTATGGCTTGTTTTCCTAGGGTAGTTAGCTAGCTAACACAGAAAAGAGAAAAAGGATCTACACAACATATATTATCTTGTTTCAAGACCTTTCCAAGAATTTTGGCTCAGGGGCTAAGGGAAGGCCCCTCTTCCATGTGGAAAAAACGCAAAGCAGCAAGAGAAGTGCAGTTGTACCCCTTGGGAGTTGAGGATTGGGTTTTGGAGGTATTTTAAATTATTTTGGGGGAACTTTAGGTGTTGTTATACACTGAGTAGCTCGTAGGCTTGCATGGATCCTCACAACAGGCCTAAGAAATAAGGAAATACTGATTCCACCTTACACTCGGCAAATTGAGACAGACAAAGAGAGGTGTGAGGGCTTGCTAATGGGAAATGCAGAGCACCAACCTGCCTGTGGTGGAGCATCCTGCAGGAGCACCATAAATGACTGCAGTCCTCCTGGTGCCACTGCAGCACCCTGTCCGACATTTGGCTAAAATGCAGCTTTCCCCCCAATAACTGGGGTTCCCTAGCACTGGCCCAAACCACAGCTTTAAACCAGAGCTTCAGACCTGTCTTGTGAAAGGCTGAGTCTCTCTGATAAGGTACACCAGGCCCTCCATTTCCCCCATTTTCATGTGGGACAGCCCCCTGTCTAAAGAAATGCTATTTCAGCAGATACCTTTTGAATAGATCCTGAGCGGCTTTGAGGTGACCTCTTTGGGTCATTGTCCTCTGCTCGGGGAAGATGCTCAGAATTGTGTTCAGGAGCATTAGAACAAAACCAAACCTAAATGCAGTAGATGTCTCCTAAGAAATACCATGACACAAGTTGTAATCATCCGGCCTCTGCTGCATTGTGCTATCAGACATGAGAATAAATAGCAGAGCAAGTGCACTCCTGTGGCTCAACAGTTGTTTGCCTCCATACAGACAGCTCAGCCATCCTGGGCCTTCTAGGCTGCCCTAAGGTGCTGCAAGGGCTTGGGGATACCCATATTCCCCCTGCAGCCAGCTCCATGCTGGAGCTGAGCGCCTCAGTGAGTGAGTCCACTGCTGGTATTACTCCATGTCACTGCAAACAGCTTGAAGTGGATCACCCTTACCTGGTGGTGGTGTAGAGCATGCAAAGGCCATGTGATGAATGAAACCCCCACCCAAACACAACAAACTTCATTTTTTTTCTTTAAGAAATAGGGCAATCATGACAATGCATAATCCTACCTTTCCTAGACCTGTGTATCTCTGCCAAAGATCCTGCTTACTTAACATCTCAGTAATAGATGAGGCCCAACAGATCTTGGAGCAAATGAATGTATTTAACTGGGAAGTTAGAAAATGGAAGAAAGGAGAAGAAAAAAAAATAGGATCCTATCACATGGCTCTTCTTAGCTTTCGACTTGGCCCCCTGAATGTTTCCAAAACAGTACGACTTCCAAGGAGTACAACTTGGCTGTAAGTCTATATTATGTAATAGCAATTTCTTTGTTTCCTCTCACTTTAAGGTTCAGCAACAGTGAAGAAAAAAAATCCACATATATAGAAACTAAGGGGGGGGGAAACGTTAAGACGATGCTGAATCCCTTTGAGCTATTAATGGAGAATTGCATAACCGCTGCCGTGGGGTTGCTAGGTTTTACCACGTCCCTGCGTCGTGTTAAATATTAACAGTGCTTGTACTTTCGGCAGTATTGTTGCTGCTGAGCCTGGATACGGCCCGGCCAATCCCAGCCGCTGGCCAGGTTTCCATGGAGCTGATAGCACCCCTTCTCTTCATTCACAATGAAATCCTCCCAGTGCTTGGCTAAATCCATTTCCGAAAATGAGGCGTGTACAAACGAAGCTGAGCGGTTTTTCGGCGTTTGCTCCATGCCTCATGGATGTGCGGGGGTGTGCCACTTCGTCTTAAAAAAAACAAGGTTTAGAAATGACGCATATTTTGTCTTGCCTGGCAGATCTGCAGAGCCACATGGTGCTTTTAACCCTCCTGTCACCAGCTCTGACATAGCTACCTGTGTGGTTGGATTCCTTTCGATACTTAAAGGGGGTTTATAAGAAAGATGGGGACAGAGTTTTTAGTAGGGCCTATTGCGATAGGACAAGGGGTATTGGTTTTAAACTAAAAAAGGGTAGATTTAAACTAGATATAAGGAAGACATTTTTTACAATGAGGGTGGTGAAACACTAGAACAGGTTGCCCAGAGAGGCTGTAGATGCCCCATCCCTGGAAGCATTCAAGGTTAGGTTGGACGGGGCTCTGAGCAACCTGATGGAGTTGAAGATGTCCCTGAAGATGCTCCCTGCATCCCTGAAGATGTCCCCTTGCAAGGGGGTTGGACTAGATGACCTTTAAAGGTCCCTTCCAACCCAAACCATTCTATGATTTTCCCCCCTATTCCTCCTCCTCATCTACCTTCCTTCTGTTTCCTGGTTTAAATTAGACTGTAAAATCTTCTGGATTAGATATGCAAAAAATACAGTATCTCCTAAACTGTGGGTTTGCCTTCTTTTCCCCCAGTAACACAACTCTCATCAGAACCTTTCAGATTTACATTTAAAGCATCTTAATGGAGTTAATGATGCAGATTTTCAACACATTGGCTTCATGGGACCAGTTTATGTCCATGCTGGGGCCAGTTTTCATCCATGCTGCATACTGAGAGGCTTTGCTTGCTGTTGCTCTTTGGAGAAGGGCAGCACTAGATGCTAGAGATCTACATATTCAATATGCATGTGAGCTCAAACAGCTTTTTGTTATGTCTCTAATTAGGCTAAGTAGGGTGTTGGATTCAAGTGCTAATTAGAAATGACCACTCTAAAATACATTAGGATATTTAGGGCTGTGTGCTGTTTGCATATTCAGGTTCCAGCTCCTGCTGATGGGTTTGTGTGAGTAATGAGACGAGTCTGTCCACCTAATCCCTTTTAACCTGTGACATTATTTATTTTATTTGTTGTTGTTTTTTGGGGTTTTTTTTGACAGATACACCGTGTCTAAGCAAATGGGTTTCTAGCAGTGAGAATAAGCATGCATAGGACATAGTAGTATTCCTGGCAAAAGGGGGAAAGGAGTGTTTGGCAGTGAGAGGCAGGGGCTGGCAATCAGGACTGGTCCAGCCCTCTAAAATAATGTGATTAGTCCCTGTTTACCCAACACTGAGGAAGGGGTCCCTGGGAGCACCCAGGGGGGAATTCAGGCTCGTAGGCTCACAGAGTAATATAGGTTGAAAGGGGCCTCAGGAGTTCTGTAGCCTCATTGGGAGCAGGGTCAGTGAGAAGGGCAGACCAAGGTTTAGCCAGCTGGGTCCTGCAACCCTCTGAGGATGGGGACAGCCCAGCCTGTCTGGGTAAACATCGCGCTGCTCCTGACCAGCTGCTTCACCGCAATTTTGGATGTGTGAAACAAAGAGCCTGACACCCTCCTGGCATATACGCTCCCCTTCCTACTGCAAGTGAAATCTGTAAACCTACAGGCAGGCTTGGAAGGGCACACAAGTCTTTTCTACAATTGCTCTGCTTCAGTGAGGACTTCAGGTCCAATAGAAACAGGAAATGGTAGCTCAGGTGGTCAGTACTGAGGAAGGGTACATCAAAATCAACCGTGTCAATGGAGAGGGTCGTCCCCTGAGCTGAGCCAGGTGAGATGCTCTCCTCTTCCTCTGCAGTCATCAAAAAGCAGGAAAGAGACTGGCTTATAATGTTCATTAGCAAATATGAATTTCCAGTGAAGTGGCTTGGTAGGAATAAATTTAACAAAAATACCTGCTCCAAGAGCTTGCCTTGAATGATAGTGAGAATATGACACCTATGGATCAGCTAAGGCGGTTAGGGGCTCTTGGCACCTTCTGAGATGAAGCTACAAACAGGAATGGAAACTCTTCAGGTCACTTGTGCAAATAGTGGCTGCTTGAAACAGTCAATTAGTGGAAACAATAACAACCTCTGCTTCCTATATCTACCTGCGGGCTATAACCAAGGGCAAGGCTGTGCCCTTATGGTTATGGCTTGGCAGCATTGGGGTGAGTTTGGTCATTACCCACATGGTGTGGACCAGGCACTCTCTTTGGAAGGGTTGTAAGAGGGATGCAAACAGGGCCCCGTGCACTGCCTGCTGAATGATTCCTCTGGAGCTTGTCCAGAACATCCCTCATCATCCTGCCACACTTCATCTCAAGAAGGCCCGTCTGCGATGCTGAGAGTTCAGCCGCACTCATTATAGTCTGGGTTATTCAAGGCCAATGCCTTGCATGACCAGTGATGCCCAACACAGGGAGGCAAAGCACCCTTTGCCCCGCAATGCCCGCTGGGGAGCTGCCACCAGGAGCCATATGGACACAGGCTCCTAATCCATTCCCTGCCAGTTGGAGAGGTTGCAGCTGCTCTTAGGCCTGTCCAGCAGTTGCAGTGAAAGCCCATGTCTGCTCTTCGCGCCACCATCAAAGCTGAACTGAAGATCATTTTCCTGTCCCCAGGAGGAGACAGCTGGGCTGGGGACACCGTATTTCCCACCATGGGCAGCTCAGGCTGGCAACCTGGGTGAGCAGCCAAGCTGTGAGTCTGAGCTAAGAAAAGCTGTTTTAAAAGCCGTGTTAATTAACATGATGCTAAGCTCCACGTTGTCCTTATTCTGGGCAAGGACTGTAGTGTTTCAAAATGTGTTAGCTATTACATGTGCTATGTGCCAGACTGGTCCAGGATTAACCGAAGCATTTGCACATGTGACCATCCTCACACACTGCAGGGACAAAGTCACCCTGACCCCATTGCAGCTCTGCAGGTGTGGCATGTCCCCATACCCACAGCTGGGTACCGGCACCGTGCCCCCGCAGCCTGGCCAGGGTCACCGTCCCTTTTGTTCCATCAGTGGATGCATCACCCCTGGATAACTGCAGCCCCCTTAAATTGAACAGGAGCTGTGTTATAGCAAAGCATGGCTTTAATAACCGAATGAAGTGGTCAAAGCTGAGGATGGCAGGAACAGGGAGGGCACAGAGTCCCCGGGTGAGGTGCAGGGTGGGATGTGGCTGGTGTCAGTGCCTTGCATGGGAGCTTGTCCTGCCAAAGTTCTGGGGCTGTCCTCTCCTGCACACAACCTTTTCCATGGAGAACCATGTATGCAAAAAAAACCACATGCCAACTTGGCACTTTTGGAAGCTGTTGAGAGACTTTTCAAGCACAGGGCTCAGCACACACTGTCCTTTTCTTTCTTTTTTTTTTTTAAGCACATTCTTGGGAATAACTAAACTTACCTGCGCGGGCAGGAGGGCCAGACTGGCTGCCTGCCTGGTGGACATGGGGGCTCCGAGCCCTAAAGACATGTCCCTACTGTGGCTGCCTCCTGCACACACCCGGTGCTGTGGAGGAACCTGGCCACATGGAAAATACGTGAAAAAAACTTGGCCATGGAAAAATAACCATGAAAAATATAGCCCCACTTTCCAGCCTGCAGCTCAGAGAGGAGAAAAGCCAGGCACCCCCACTCCTGCAAAGGCAGCAGCATGATCTGACCCCATGCTGCCTTGTGAGAGCCCACCTGCCCTGGGATGCCCAGCTGGTGTTACTCCCCGTTGGTCACCCCTCTGCCAGGCAGGAGGCCTTTCTTGGGTTCAATTTCCCTGCTCTCCACATCGCTCTTGCAGTGAGGATGCACTCCCACTGCACCCATGGCCCACGATCACCCTGTGGATACTCTTCTGTTTGCTTTTGCATGGTATTGAAAACAACAATATAACGTACTACCTGCTTTCATGCCTGGATCCTCCTCACTGATGCTACTCACAGGAGGCTGTATTTTCCCAGACAGGGGGTTGTCAGGGCTGCAGCTGGCAACAGCCTTCACAAACCCTCCAGGTTTTGAGACCTTCTTGAGTGACAGCCTCTCCCCCTGGCTCCAGCCTGACCAACTGGCAGCTCTGATGGATGTTTCTGCCATACTCTGGCCTGTTCTTAGGAAACGAATTATGTTGTTCAGGTGTTTAATGACACCTTAATAAACATCCCAGCTATAGCTACTCCCTCTCCAGGCTGAATACTCTTAGCTTGGTCTGGTTACCATGTTACAATGTTGAGTTAAGAACTTCCACTAAGAATTCGTAAACATCTGGGCAATGATGGGTTGTGTGAAGCCAAGATCAAAACACAAATGGGCTGTACCTTACCTGAAGTCCCAAAGCAAAGGGGTTGTTGTAAAGCTGGTGTAAAACCAAGCTGCTCTAGGTCCAGCGTTTGCTTGGCTCCAGTTCAGATTCATTCCTGCAGCCAAACCGATGAAATTCCAGCCTTCAGGTACATTTACAGGGGATGAACACGGACATATCTATGGCTTAACAGAGCCATAATTTCTGCCTGAATGCTTTATTATTTGAAAATCATAAATAAGGCAAAGTGAAAAGGACAGGCCCCTTTAATCTATGAGTGGTGTGCTAAATGATGGTGGTAAATCTCTGCCAGCTCCGTGGCAGGTGTAGCTGATTTGCACTCCCAAGATGGTAGTGATTTTATCCCACAAACCAAACTATAGGTGTGGAGATCAACTTTTTGAGAAACAAAACCCCTACTCTTGACCAGGCTTGGACGGGAATAGTCAGCAAGGCATTGCAAAGAGATTGGGCGTATTTTGTCTTTCCAATGAAGGAAATGCCCACCCTGCACTGGCCATGAACTTTGTCAGGCTCCCTTCTTATCTTCTCCTCTGCATTTCTTATCACTTCTAATCTATTTATTGCACTGCTTTGCATGCTTTTTTAGCCTGGTAGAGGAGGCTGTATCAAGGCCGACGTGTTCAGGTGTCCCTGAAAAAGCTCCCACCCCCAGCAGCGTGGAGGCCATTTGTGCCAACAACCCCATGGGCAACCCTGCTCCCCTCCAATGTGGAGATGCTTGAAAGTTGTTTTGATGAGTTATACAGCAATGTGTAGACTTGAAACCCACATGTCTACGGGAGATGCTCACACTGCTGCCAGAGTGCAGCTGTTGCTTGAAACCATTCACATTGTGTGTACATGTGTGTCTAGTGAAAGGGTGGTCTACAGGCTGGTGGACACCCCATTGATGATGGGGCTGTTCTTTCAATCTGGATTTCAATCATGGTCAGAATGGAATAAAAATCAATAAATGCATACAGGTTCAAGCATAAATATCCTTTCTGTTTCAGGGCTTAATGTTTATCATTTGGTGGAGAGCAGACCTTGCACACAGCATTTTAGTGTGTTTTATTTGCAAAGCACCTTGGGGTAGTTTTACACGAAAGGCACTATGTTGTATTGAATTTTCTCACGATGTTGCATTATTTTGTACAAACTGCAAATTACTGATGATCTGTTTGTCTCTGATGTGCACATACATTCAAAGTTTATTCCATACACAGCCTGGCCCCCCAAGAGCTTCAGTGCTGGGGAAAGTAGGGGGGACCCTCTGGGAACTGCCAGTCAAAAAACATCTTCTGAAAAGGTTTTTCCCCTCTGTCTGTCTATTAATGACTCTAGCTGAGATGTTGTTCTGTTATTCAGAAAGAATTTCTGTCCTCCCATCAGTCCCACTGGAGTTTTCTGTAAGGCAATCAATGAGTAATAACCAAGAAAAGACTTTTAAAAAAAGGTCCCTTGTTGCTGTACTATTTACCACATTTTGCATCCCAACCTCAAATCAGGTGGCCTAAGCAGCTGAGGAAAAAGCCAAGAATGAAGAAAAATTGCCAACTCTGATGAGGATGCTCATGCACTTGCCTTCAATCATGTTCCCTGCAGGGGGGCTGCTGGGGTGATGCATTAGTTGGATATAGCACCATAGTGTCTCTTCTAGAAACCCCAGTTCCCAGCATAGCATGGGGACGATCAGGACTGTGGTCCCTTGCTGCTGTGGGACCTGATGGCTGCAGAGGTGTTCTTCACTGTGGGACCCAACAGGGGGGCACATCAGCATCCAGAAAGGTCCTTTAAAGATCTGTGAGAAGTTTAATTGAAATAATACATTTGGGGTTCTTCCTTAATCCTTGAAAGGTTGTGTGGGGGTTTTTGTTTGGTTTTTTTTTAAAGAATGTGAGAGCTGGAGAAATCTTTTTGAATGAGATTGATGTTTTGTTAGAAAAAAAAGTTCTGGTCTCCCAAGACAGAGCTAAAATTGTTAGCAACATGATATTCAGCGCATGGTCACAGATCTCCCTTGTTCTGCCAGGGCTGCAGGCATGTATGGGCTCAGAGAAAAGGGCTAGGGGAAAGGAAACCTGAAAGACAGACTTTTTGAGGTTGCCAAGGCACATGCCCCTCCTTGGATAGCTGAAAACACAGGTGTCCAAATTACTCTAGGATTCACAGTATTTTTAACTATTTTCCAAAATTTTAGAAAACTCAAGCTAAGCTGTATTTGTTCCACAAATTTGCTTCCAAATTTTGGGTTTTCTGTTTCCAGCCACTTTGTAAAAACCATCTCAGACTCTTGCATGGAGCTGGTGGCTCAAAGATTTATTTCCAGTTCACTGCTGGCCAATAAGAGTGACAAAGTGAGGAAAACTCACTTTGTGGTTATTGAGGGCCAGAGTTGGAGACCGGCTTCCAATTGCACTGAAGCACTGTTTGTAGGTGACATTATTTCCTGGGTACTCGGCTTGCAGGTACAATTAAGGACTTGTAAATCTGAGGAAATCTTAAATTAAGGTACCAAAATGTGCCTGCAAACATTTGTGCCTACCATTTTTCAACGTAATAATGGGAGTCCTGTTAAAGCGAGGATGAAAAATTGGTCCTGTGTCAATAACCTGTATGAATGATGCTAGAGGAAACTGGCAAGTCATCAAAAGACCCTGTTCTCTATTTAATTCTCTTCCCAGCTCATTATGGATTATCATGTTTTGTCTAGTTAGTGGCATGATTATGGAAATAGAAAACCCATTTCTCTCTGCTTCTTATCTAAAAGATGAATGAGGCACATATAATTGGCTTAAGTTATCATTTAGAAGTGAGCTCCAGTGATGAAGGTTTTTTTTTTTTTATGTCCTCAACTTGAAGTCCTGAGACACAGTAAACTGCTGGTGTACTCTTCTGGTCGTTTTCTGTCCCCAACGCCCACATACTTAGCCAAAAGCAATATGGCTATTAAGGGCTGAAGAACTTTTTCCAGAAAGATCAGTTGTAAATAAACCAGCAGGCTGAGATGATCACCAGGGCATAAATCACCACCAGCACAAATACCAGCTGAATGGCCCGAGCACACCCAGGGAGCTGCATCCACCCTCGCCTCTGACGCAAACCTCATCCCACCGCTGTTAACCCACCTGAGCTGTAGCTGCACCTATGGTTTGTGCCATCCCAGAAATATGATAACAGATCCAAGCAACCTGGACTCCCACTTCCAGAGTGTGCTGGAAAAAGATGGGGGATTTTGAAACCACCATGCTTCTTTTTAATAATAAGAAAGAATAAAAATGGCAAGGGAAGGGGAGTTGACATCACCAGAAAGGGCTTTTCTTTCCCCAGATTAAACTCTGAAGTATTGGAGATACTCTAAAACAAGCACTTTCCACTGGCATGCTGAGCCTGACTGCTGGCCCCAGTCACAGCTGCATCAGCTCATGGGGACCATTGTTTGAGTGCGTTTGGGCCCACAGTACCTGTGGTTTTGTGCTTGAAAGTATCTGCCAAAAAGTCCAGCAGCCATGAAGATGGGGTCATCAGTTCTGCTTGTGCTGTCAGCGTGTTTCCTCAGACCTCAGAAGACACTGGCCAATGATGTTAATTGGAAATCATAAAATGTTGGTAAAAAGCCCCAGCAATTTGCAAAGGGGCCTTTTTTTCCCCTCCTGTGTTCTCTTATGTCTTTACTCAAAGAGAAAATAATGTCTGAGAAAAAAGGGGAAAATGTATTGGTTCATCTTGATTTTCACAGTGGGAAAAAAGAGCAGTGGGAGAGAAACAGAATTTGTTTCCCTCTGGTTTATATTATTGGAGATTAATTTTTCTCTAAGTATTTTGTTCAAAGCCTATTTTTAAGAACTCCAAAATAATAATTGCTGAACTTCCATTTTTTACATGCAAAGCATCATTGGCAAAATTTTTTTCACAGCTTCCCTTGGCAGTCAGTTGGAGCAGCAGAATTTGGTGGACCTTGACGATTTAGAGGACAAAGATGGCTTGAGAGGACACAAAACTGTCTGGGCAACAACTCTTGGCCCAAATTGCCTCTGTTGTGTTCCTCTGTTGCCTGACAATATGCTCTCAAGAAAGCACAAAATGCTGTTCTCTTTGTGCAAAAGTCTTGCAAGATTTCTTGTGTATGTTCACTAAAATAAGCAAAAAAGCCAGAAAGGAAGCAGAAAAAAGCCCAGAAAGATTACAGAACTTTTCTTTCCAAATTACCTCGGTGGTGAAAAATGTCACAGTAGACTTTATATTCCAAAAATATCAGTCAGCTCTGTGAGATGTGAGTGAATGTAGACCCAAGTGAGATCAGGATCAGGCCTAATTTGCTCATGATGATGTTAAATTCATAAAAATGATTTGCTATTTTTCTGGAACCAACCCCCAAATTGTACTTTTAATATCTAGAAATACAGCACTGAACAATCCATTATATTGTCCTCCCACAATTATTATTTTTCAAAATGACAGGGAGATGACAGGAGACTGTGGCTCCAGGTTGTGAATGAGCAGCAGGAACAGATGGATTTGCAAGAAGCAGTAATCCTGCTCTCCTGCTAAAGATGCTACAAACAGGAACCCCCTACTAATATGCCCTGAAAATATAGATCAGTGGAATCGTCCCTAAACAGAGGATTTCACAACATTTTCCAGGAAGCATCAATATCTATGTAATAAGGAAATGGAGCTGCAGATGCTAAAGTACGTACTCCTTTTTTTTTTTTTTTTTAATACAGGGACAGCTTCAATTATCCCACTATCATGTACTAAATAAGGTTGATTAATCAAGGTTTAAGATAACAGAAGGAGTTTTCAATGCCGTTAATGTGTCTCATGGGATTTGCCCTTCTTTTGGGTAATGGGAAGCTTCTGGTTGTGAAGACACAGATAATAAGGATTTATAGCACTGTAATGTGTAGTCTTTTTCATAAGGGACTCTATGAAAACATTGGAACTTGACAGCAAATACTGCTTTAATTATTTAGTTGCCCACCAGCATGCCAGGATGGGGCTGTCTCTGGTGCTTCACCGCCACCTCAGCCTTTTGCTTTCTCTCTTTGCCTTTATTTCCCAGCAGCACCAGTCTTTCTGCCTGCAGGTGTGCACATCCCCTTCTTCTTGCCAAAAAAGCATCTCAAAAAAAGAAGAAAAGTCATAGAAGTGGCTCTTTGCCATTCCCAAATTTTCGAGACCACAAGTAGACTTTATGTGCCTCTTTCTGGGAAGGATCCAGAGCGAAGGGTTCGCTGGTTTGAACTGCAGTGGGAAAAAAGCATAGCCTGGACAATAACGATATCAATGTGAATTTTCACAAAGGGTTTTTTCCGTAACCCTACTGGGGTTTTTGAAGGAAATCTGAGCAGAAAGAGCCAGTATGAAATTTATGAGAGGTTTTGGAGAAAATGTTAGTGACTCAATAGTTGAGCTCTCCACCTTCTTTCTAACCAACCGAAGTCAAGAGAAGTTTCTCTGTCTTTCTCCATCTGCCTCTGTCTTCTGGGCAATTTCACAAGCAATTTGTCATCTCATGCTTTGGACTCTGCAACTTCCTCATTCATTATGATTTATCTATTATTATTTCTCTCTGCTGCAGCAGTTTTCTGGAATCTCAAGCATAAATGTAAACATTGACCCTGCAAGTGGTCAGCTCTTAACCCAGGATGGTGCGAGCTGTGCCACTGCTCACCCCTCAGTGCCAGGCCAGCCTGCCAGACCATGGAACTACACTTGGCACTGCCATAACACCATCCTGCCGATGTGAGAAAAAATAAATGCAAAAACTGACTGGCAACTGGACTGGAATAAAATATGTGCGCTGAAAAGTGCAAGGATGACTCAAGCGCTGCAGCCAGGCGCTCCCCGGCGTCTGGCGGCGTCTGAGCAATGTTTTTCTCTCTCTGGCTGTAATTGCCACATCCAGGCTGATCTATTGCATTTATATTTTTGACAGGTTATGATGTAAAGAAGGCCACTTCATCAGCTGGGGAGAGCGAAGGGCCAAGAGAGCCTGGCTGACCTTTTAATTAGGCTCCAGTCTTTCTCCTTCCTCTTCCCACACACTCCCCTCCTTCTGCCGCTGCAGAGCAAGTGCCGGAGCACTGGTCCTGGGTCCTGCAGCCTCCTCACCCCTTCCTAGCACTTTGCTTTTAAGGCCATGATGGGGGTGGGAGCGGGGGTTGTGAATGCTCAGTCCCTTCATATGGAAAATACACACCCTGCAGCTCCAAATACCTCTTTTTAAAAAAATATACCACATCCTGCGCAGTGGTGTTACATGTCGCTAGGACACATGGGTATGGTTTTCCATTGGGAAAGGATATGTTAGGAAGAAGGTGAGGTCAGACCCTGACCACAGCGGGACAGCCCTCCCGGGCACCGGATCCTGCACGGAGCAGTGAGGGGCTGGGTGGGCAGCCCCAGGCAGCAATCACTGCACCCACAGCAGTGAGCAGCGGCTGGGGTAGCAGCCTAGTTATCCTGTTAAATGGGAGTTTTACTAGCATCCTTAGTAAGAACTGAATTATTTCCTTCAGCAGCCACAGAGTTAGATTGCTGCTTCTGAAAAGTGTAGCCTCCTCACTATATTCTCTAATTTCCTTCTTACAGGAGAAATACTTGTATTTGTTGCTTTCCCTCATTAAGCATTTGCTACTAGGGCTTTCAAGCCCAAGCCCAAAGGCCTTCACTTTGAACAGAAATGCAGCTTCTTGTGTTTCCTCTATTTGAACAAGGAAAACAGGGTGACTAGAGAATGCATTGCTTCATCTCTGACCTATTTCTATGCTCAGCACATTTTCCCCACCATAGAGATGGGAAATTGTTCCAAGCCCTGGAGCTGCTTTCTGCTTCCAGTTCCCTCAAATACTCCTTGTGGCAGGGCTGGCTTGCAGCCGGGGGAGCAGAACTTCCTGGGAGGGTAGCGGCACAGGTCAGCTCTGTCCTTCATGTTACTGCCTCTTTGGAGTAAGTTTTGCTCCCTGTGAACTGTAAGAAGAATCTCATTTATCAGGGAAGGTGCTCCATACGTATTTAACACTGAAAGAGAATCTCAGGAGCAGACACGTAAGGCAATTACATGTGTGTTTTTCAGTCCTAATTAGACTGAACTCTTTAATTGTGGGATGCATTTCTGACCCTTTTTTCTTCCATTAAAGAAATAACTCCTCTTTTAGCAGGGCTGAGCGAAACCCCAAGTGGAAAGGTAAGGGAAGAAGGAATAATTAACGATGATGAAGATGCTGCCTGCCATGGAGGCACTGCTGCATCTCCCATTAAAGGGTACCCCTCTGGTGCTACAGCCCTGTCTGTGATGCTCCTGGGACTGGAGACCCAATGGCCAGGGCTGGGTTGTCCCCAGCATGTGGGGGATAAGGGGACTGAAAAGCCAGCAGCAGTTGTCACTTCAGCACCAAGGGGTACGTTTAGCTTCATGGACTCTAGCGAACTTCACAGGGCCAAAACGGAGCAGGACTGTGTTAAATGTGTAACAAAGGCCTATGGGGACGGTCATTCCCTCTTTAATTATAACTGTTAATATTTATTTCTGCAATGGTAGGGCCTCAAAAGGGCTGAGCTGTGCTAGGCATTGAAAAGCAGGGTCTGATGACAATGAAGCTCTCCAACAGGATCAAACATGTAAGAGAACCAGACACCCAGTTTGGGAAGACTGGGTGTAACAAAATAACTGGGGCTTGGGTGAAATCTCATCTGGACTTCAAACTGCATTTGTGACCATAAGTAGCAGGCACTAGTGTGGTTATGACGAGCGCTTACAGCTTTGACAGGGCTCCAGTCGGGGCAGCTCTGGCATCCACCACAATTTGTGGAAGAGAATAAAATATTTAAAAGTGGGGATTTATAACAATTTAAGGCATCTCACCTTCCTTCTGCCCAGCATGGGCAGCGTGATGCCTCCGCACCACCCAGTGCCAGCTTTGCCGGCGCACGGAGCACGGAGGAGCAGAGGGGTGACATCGGTAACGTCACGAGAGGGCACGATGTGCCACCGCAGCAGCGTGCGGGGGCAGCTCAGCTCCCTCTGCCCAGCCCGGCGGGATACAGATGGTTTTCACTGCACAACAGCACGACAAAGGCACCTCTCGGGAGCTGAGCCAATCTATGCATGGGGGGTGTTATTTAGGATGGGGAGGTGCTGGGGGTGATGCAGCTTTATTATGCCTTGTAAAAATACAGTCAGGAGAGATAAAAACAACACTTCCATTTGAAAAGAGGGAGGAATAAGCTAGATAAAAGATATGAATTTTTCCTCCAAGACAGACTACTAAATAGGCTCTTCTTGTTCACTGAGGTTCGGTAATGCAAGTTGACAGGATATTAAGGTTATTTCAGGTTCTTCTGTCTCCCAGGGTCATAAGCCTTCTGCTATGCATGTTAATCCATCTTAGCATTCCTCCGAGTAGCTACATAAGTAGGGCAATCGGTTTAGGATGTACTCTTTCCATTTACAGCCTAGTTGGGAGGAGAAACCTACTAATTAACAGAATACCCCTAGAAAATCAGGAGAGATTTTAATATTGGAGACGCTGCACAATGTTCTGCGATTAAGGAAAGATAAACCTTCCTCAGAAATATTTCAGGGGTGAGAGGAGGAGGTGATCCAAGAAGAAGAGAAGGAACCAGGAGGCGTTTATCCTGCAGCCCTTCCCTCTGCCCGTCTCTTCCCCCAGACAGCTGGGTGATGCCGCGTACGGCTGGCTGAGCCACATCTCTGTACAGCTGAAGAGAAAACAAGAGCCTGAGTCTCATTGCATCCTCCTGCATCCCTCCCAGATAGCAGCTGAACAGTTACTCTCCATGCTCCATTGGAGGATGCTGCATCGCACATCATGCTATGGACCGGTTAACCCCCTCGTGCTGCGGCAGTATCCGACCAAACCGTGAGTCCCCAGCCCTCAGTGTGCTACACACCTGAATATATTCACCTTTTTTGCAGGTCATTTAGAACCCCCAGCAGCTTTCAAGCAGATTCTGCAATCGGTGAATAATGTTAAAAATAATAGCACTCATTTTGAGCCCAATGTGTTGAAATGCCAAATAAGTGCCCTGAAATTCTCCGCTTCGTCACCCTGTTCAGCGTGACTCACTCCAAGTTCCCAAGCACTTTCCAAATTACGTAATACCGCCTGCAAACCATTCCTCTATCTTAATAACTGTGCTTGTTCTGGGGAACACCAGAGCATATAGCAGAGGACAAGTGGGGTTGGGGATACCTCTGCTCCCCGCTTCTCATCTGCTGCAGCAACAGATTCACTGAGACTAAATGTACCAGCATTCAATGAAAATGAATTAGTAAAAATAAGAAAAGAGTATCTAAATATTTTACTTTAAGCTGGCCTTTAACCAAATGTTTCCCGATTTTTATTTCCTTTTTTCACTTCTGCAAGAAAGTAAAATTATTTGACCTGGTCTCTAGTTTAGTCAGAGATTTTAAGAAAGCAGCTGCTCAGATACTCCTGGTTTTAACTCGTCCATTAGTGGTGGGAATGCACTTCTGCTCTGCATCTGGGAGAGGGGGTTTTGCCTGCTCCTGCATAACCTGTAGTTTCTGTAGAGGCTGGTTGCATGTGAAAAAAACAGATGCAGGTTTTTTTAAAGGCTGATACACAAAGTGAGTTAAGTAATTTCACCTTTTAGAATCGGAGGTTTTTTTCTGAGGCAGAAGGAAATGTTTCAAAATGTAATACCCCATTCCTGGGGAAAGACTTGCTCTAGATCAAAAAGCCTTCTGATCCACAGCCTGTGGAGGCAAATGGGAATAACCCCACTGGCTTTAATGGACTTTGGGTCAGGTCTTGATGTGTGAACGTCCTGCCACAACTACGAGGTGCGATGGCTTTCCCAAACCATTTGTTGTCAGAGATACTATGGGCAGATTTTGTCTTGCAGGCAACGGCTTCCTTAAGGACAAGGAAGAATTGGGAAGAGGCTGGTAATAGGGTTCAGAGATCTCCGTAGCATCACCAAAATCAGTGGTGACGTGGAGCTCCTCCTGGCCATCCCTGGCACAGCGCAGCCACAGACTGCCTTAGCCCAGGAAGGTTTTATTCCTGGACAGATGATGAAGAATCATGAAATTTTCTACATCTTCACTGGCAGAAGCTGGAACACAGCATGGAACACATGGAACACATCATCATACACTGGAGAAGGCAGGTGGAAATTTGATGAGTGTATTTGTAGATAAGAAGTGAGATTTTTTTTTTTCAGTTAGTGAGATGAAAACGTCTCTCTTTGCTCACCCATTGCCAGCCTTGAGTCAGGTGTCATAGACTGTAACCTCGCTCTGCAAAGTGCTGCGGCTCCACTGGCACCAGGGATGCCACTGTGGAGCTGCCATCAGCTGGGGATGTAGCTCAAGTGATTACAGAGAAAACATCCTTAGGAAAAATTAAATAAAAAAATATTATGGTGCAACTGCTAAGTGAAGTAAGTAGCACTTTTACTTACAGGTGAAATATCTGAAATTCAGAGACTGAGTATATGCGATGCACTAGATAACCTGGATGTCCAAATGATATAACTCTGCCTTTGTGGGGAGAACCAGAGATATCTGCTTTCCACCAGGTCTTTCCTGAGGTCTTCTGAACTGATCAGAACAGGCTGGGCTACCAGGGGATGGCCCCATCCTGCTTCAAATGTACAGAGTGGGACATCTCACCGTCACAGAGCAGTAGGAACATCCCCCATGCCAGCCCTTCCCTCTTGGCCGGCTGGCCAGGCTGGATTTGCAGCAGGGGCTTGCTGACTATCACTTCTCACCACTCAGCCAAAAAGACTGGAAAATACAGATGGTCTCTTGCTTAGGAAAGCCTGGTTAATATTTCATCTTTTCTTCTATTCTGGGGAAACCAAATGAAAAAAAAAAAATCATAAAAGATGTCTTTAACCCATTTTATTAACAAGATATAATGAATCTGTGAATTCATGGAAGAACTCCAGTGATTTCGAACTGATGAGCAAAGGGTGAGTTGGTCTCAAAAAACAAAATGCCATTCAGCCAACAAAGAGAAACAATAAATGATTGCACATTTAGAACAATCAATAAGGCGGTTACACAAAATATTACATGATCCAAGATTAATTAGGGATGACAAATTCCCCAAAAGGATAAAACATAGGACAAATATAAAATCTAAATGAGAATCGAGTTAACAACTTGTGAGAGGAGCTGTTAGCACTCAGTGCTCCAACATGCCATGTTGTTTCAATCAAAGATCATAGCAACAATCGGAGCATCTCCAAGTTGGATATGTGTATCATGTGATACATGATATAAAAATTAATGGGTATCTGTCAGAAGGTTGAGAGGTGAAGACAAAGCCAAGGAAGCAGGAGCCTGCCTGAGTGATGGGGTTTTGCTCTTCTTGCAGCAGAGCTGTGTGTCAGGGTTGCACGTGCCCACAGACATCTGCCTCCAGCAGTGGCCTTGGTAGAGCTTGGAAGATAAGCAGCACCAGGGAAAACTTCCAAAGTCAATTCAAGAGCTGGAAATCTTCCTGTAGCATCCAAAGAAGGGCAGGAGGTCGCACACCCAGTATTTCTCACTGTTCTGATAAGGAGGCAGCTGGCCCAACAGCCAAGTGGGGCACTTCCACCCCCAAATCTCCACCCTGCTCAGCTGGGGGACCAAGGAAGGAAAGGTCGCCAAGCCCTGTGTCTTGTATCAGTCTCTCTTGATGGAGGTACAAGGCAAAAGCTCGTGCGCTTCACCATCTCCTCCCTTACTACACACCGAGTCACTATAACAGTATGTGGTTTTAATATCATCAAGGAGGGCTGAAATATTTTAGTTTAAACTTCATCCCTGGAGGTTTAAAGTGATTGCACAATCTCAGCTGGCCAACAGCATCCCCAGAGGTCCCACTGCCCAGCTGATGGGCAAGAACCTGAGGGATTGCTCCATGAACTCAGCCTGTCCTACATTGTTACCATCTGATTTTTCCAGGCACCATTTTTATTAATTTTTTTTTTCAGCTTATGTAGAGAAATTAACTTTTTATATCAGGTGAACTGGGATGTTGCTATACAAAAGACTTTGAGAGTTTGTGTTCTCAGCTGCTGCTCTAAGGCTTGGCGGTGCTGGTGCAGAGGCAGACTGGGGTTTTCTTTAGCAGCAAACCGGTCTGCCCTCCAGGAGCCTAAACTGGCCTGAAATGCAGGGCTGACTTGACGTGAAGATGCAGCTGTATCTTATATCTCATCAGAGAATGAGATGCCATCATGTTATGTGTAGTAGATCACTTTAGATTAGCACAGCTTAAAGCCAAATTGTGGTGTTCTCATTTTGCTAGAAGTACCACCCCCTTTCAAACCAACATCACCATTTTGGCCATATCATTCAAGGGATAAAGTGCATGAGCTTGACCCAGCCAGGAACCCCCCCAAGTCCCGTGTGTGGCACATCATGGTCTGTAGCAGCCTGCACAGCTCACACAGTGGGTTATTCCCAGAGCCTTCTTTCCCCCAAAGCTTTAAATTCACATTTTCCCTACAGCTGTGAGTAGTGCGAGCCCCCCATTGCCCCCAAGCCTGTGAGCTGCCATCTCCGACTGTCTGTCCCAGATGTGGTAACTGCAGTGTGGGTGGCCGCTGCTTCTTACACCAGAGAGCTGATTTAAATCATCTCAGGCTTGCATATGAGTCTATTTATTTTAACGCTGTGAAGCTTGTTCATTCTCTAGACAGTATGTAAGGGCTAAGGGCCAAAATCTGCACTGATGTATAGCTTTTGCCGTCAGATTTATAATTTAGTGCAAGGGGCCTGGAGAAGTGTAACTCAGGGCAGAAGACTGTGAAGAAGCTGCACCACGCTCCCATCTACACTGCATTTAATTTACAAGGTAGATTAAAATTGTGTAACATGTTTGACCTCATTTTGTTTAGTTTGCCTGCAAGATTTAGTCTTTGTTTCATCTTTTTGCTCCTGGGGACCGTGCCGCCAACGGGAGATTCATAACAGGAGCACAGCCCGCAGTTTCTGTCCTTCCGTTGAAAGACATGACAATGCGAAATGGGAATTAAACCATTTTCTCAGCGCAGCCAGATCAAAGTCGAACCGAGGGAGATGCCAGCTCTTCTCATTGATTTCAGCTTTTCTCCCCTGAGACCAGCAGTGCGGGAAGGTCACATGTGCAAGAAATTGGTGCATCAGACCAGAATTTCTTGAGCCAGTATTTTTCTTGCAGCCGGGTCCCGCAGGACACCCTCTCTGCTCAGCTTTTGTTTGGGTTCATCACTGTCTTCCCAGGAAAATTGAATCCAGCATGCAGCATGCTCCAGGTGCATTGCTGCAGACGCAGCCATGCCTCTGACTGCAAACAGCCCTTCAAACGCAGGGGGAGGTGGGAGCTTCTCACACCCTATGCCAGCCACCCGCACGTAAATAATTTATGCTGGCGCAACAATTAGCTGCCATAACCCAGAATAGGAGCTCAAAGTGGGACAGCTCTCTTCGAGGTTTTCTGCTTCCAAGGACATGCCCCAGTTCCTTGTCACTGCCTGGTCACACCTTGACCCTCCGGTCTCATGTCTGCAGCAGCCAGAGTCAGGTTTTCCTGGCGCAGGGCAGAGTTAAGGTTATTAAGGTTATTCTCTTCTCCAGCCACTGTCTCTGATGTTTAGGAGAGCTGGGAGGGCTAGGACCTCTCTGTGCTCTAGCCTTTCTTTGAGGGCACAGCTGCCACTGACATGCAGACAGGATGGTCCATGGGGAAGCACACAGATGCTCCCAGAGATCAGGGTAAAGCTGGTTGGGTCATTTTGAAAGCCCAGGACCTTTTTTTAGCATAAACCAAACCACGCAGTGCAAAGCTGACTGAAGGGCAGCAAGGTGTAAGCTGGAGCAGCCCCAGGATGACCCTAACCCACACACCAACCTAGGCAGGGCAGTGCCCCTGGGCAGCCCCCCATCCCCTGGGGCTCCCGCTGGGCAACGCTGCGCTGACCACTGTATTTTGAGCTCTCCTTGAAGGGTATTAATTCTCCTCTTCCCACACCTCTTAATTTTTTTTAGGCTTGGGAGAAAAGTCATCGTTCAAAACAAGCTTTTAAATCTGGTTGTAGTGGTTGGTGAAACATGCTTTAAAGCATTTACTACGCTGAAGAGCTCTACATGAAGGATGCTTTAACTAGCCTTACCACTAGTTAAAAAGCTTCCAAGTGTAGGAGTAAATTCACACACACAAAATCAGTTTCCAGATACAGTAGGGAACCCATTAAGATTTGTGTGGTTATGCAAGCTGATACAAACGCCTTATTAATTAGAAAATCAATCATGCTGTCCGGCTGATTGATGTTAATTCTACACCAAAAGAGGGAACAATAGTATAATCAAGACTAGATCATTTCTTCCCATTACAGAGGAGGGGACAAGACTGCATTTCAAAGTTATTCTTCTCTAATGAGCTGCAAGGATATACACCATGTGGTAAGGGCTCTTTGAAGATGTGGCACATTATTTTGATCAATAATACTCAAATTCATTCTGGATCCTGAATCTAACAAATTTTCATATGAAGATTAAAGGAAATTATAATATGATCAGAAGCGATCGCAGAGGAGGAGAGCTGTAATTATCCAAGGGGCAGCATTAATAAATAGGGAAGAGCCCAAACCCTGTGAAATCAGACAGCAAGAATACGCTCAGGATGCTGAAAGTGTTTCATGGCATCCAGCTAATGCCTCAAAACTATAAACCAATCTATTTAAAAAAAATTTATAACAGTTCAAAAGCCTAATGTTAGGCAATCATAGAACAATAATTAAAGGACCCAACTGATTCTTCACCTGTTCCACATTATTCGCAGTCAGCCCTGCCAGCTTGAGGACTGGTAGCAAATAGCCCTAGCAGCCGTATTGATACTATCCCAAATCAGCGTGGCTGGCCAAAACCTTTTGAAAAATACATGCAAAAATCATTCTCAATGACCAGAATATGACTGGAATACAATCCTTCCAACAAGAGTCAATCTTTGCAAGGAGAAGATAGCTCTTTACTACCCAAATGCATGTTGTCTTGGTTCCAGGCTAATTGTTGTATAGCATACCCTATATAACATAAAACAAAGCCCCAGGGCTTGTAAGCCAAGTAAAATGCAAATTACACTATTGACACAGCTGAAGGCTCTATGCAACTTTAATCAAGGCAGGGGGTGCAATGTATTCATGAGAAAAATGAGCAGGGTAGTTATATCAGAAAGAGCACTCTCGTATGCAACCTAATAGGCTAGGACATGGGTAAGAAAATGTTCACCTTGACCACCAAAGTCTAAGGATATGCACACTTGCAAAAAGCACCATAATCATTCTGTGCCAATGGTATTTAGTATTTCTGCTATAGTTCATGGAAATGCTTCACACTCCAGTGGCTGTTCCCTTTCCCATCTTTATTACTGTTTGTTTTATAGGAGCGCACTGAAAATTCAACAAGGATTCAGGCCCTTCTGGGCTAGAAAGACTCATAAAGCTAATTCCTGCCCTGAAGAATGACCATTTAAAATTGACATAGTGGACAATAGGCTGATATACACTAATACCAGAGGCTGGGAGTTATTAGATCAAGGGCTCATGTTAACCTAAGTGCTTGTCTCCAAAGCAGGGGATTTCAGCCCATGGTCAGTAGGTGGGACCCACTCCTGGGCTGCCCAGAACAGTCTGCAAAGCTTCTGACCTGATGTGCTTCTGGGCTGCTGGCCTCTGATGATGGATTACCTGTCTGCCTAGAGATACAGGCATCCCTCCAAAACATTTTAAGGAGGTTGGAGGTGAAAATGCCACCCTTTCAGTGTGAGGAACAGGCACTGAGAGAAGGAGAAGAGGTGTGAGGTGAACCACTGAAAGAGAACAGAAGAACTGAAAATTAGGACCATACAGTAAGGCTTCTGGCTGATGCAAATCTGAGTGATTCATAGTCAGAAAGCCAGCTGATTTTTAGGGAAAAGGCACTGGAAATGCCTGATACATAATGTGGGAAACTGGCTCATCAAGCAGTTGTTACAGTTCCATGGCGAAGCCTGGTGAGTTCTCTGAAAGAGCTTTGCAAAGGCCCCAGGAGACACAGAAGTTTTGCAATGGTTCCTGCTGGCTGCTACGGTCTCGCCTCATTTAATTTCAATATGAGTAGGCGCTCCACGTGTCCTGGGATCAAACACAGAGTGGATCTCCATGCTGTTTCATGTACTATGCACACTGCAGCTGAGACATTTCCAGTTTCATAACTCAAGAATTCAGAAATAGATATAAATTTACACGTTCCACTACAAACAGATGGTGTCTTTGGCTGACTTTTGCTGTGTTCCTCGAAGGTAGCACTGGGTTGCAGAAGTCAGTCTTTCTACAATGATCTCTGCTTGCAGGGGTTTTGGGGTTTGTTTTAGTTTCCCATACATATTGCACACCTGCAGGGGCTCAATGAACCAACCTATTTCCCATGCCAGGAGATGTGATAACTGCTAGAGATGGCCACGTAATGGTTCCGGTTCTCAGTTCTTCGTGGCACCCAGCAGAACTGGTGTGAGCAAAGAAGATACCAACCCGCATCCAGAGTTTATAGCTAACCTGAAGCTCTCAGGATGAGGAATTGTGAAATTCCTCCAAAGTCACCTCTTTCTGCAGACCTAGGGAAATACTGTCTGAAGAAAAACAGCTGCTACCCCTGCTGATGCTGAGGGCGTGACTGTGATAGAGGAATATTTGGGCAGGGTGCATGGGCGCCTTGTCCGCAGTCGTTGACTGTGAGGATGTATTGCCTCTGGATGGGGCCAGCTCAGGGAAATGGTCCTCTCAGCAGAGCACATTTAGATCCAGTTCCAGCAAAAAAGGTTATTCACAAGGAAATGGTATCTGGTAATGTGCCCATGGGGAGAAGTTGCAGCAGTTTCCCTTCTTGAGTGTAGCTGCTCTAAGGGCTGAGAAGCATTTGACCTCTTGCTGCAAGTCTGCTCGTCAGCCTTCATGAATGACCACCACTTCCTCATGCCTTCTGTGCCAAAAACAATTTCACATGAGTGAAACAACCCCAAACCTCACAAAGAAGGACCATGCCCAGGGGCTGGGCAGGTGAGGGATAGCCCCACACTAAGGTGATTGTCTCAGACCTCAGCTTTGTGCCACCAGTGCCATTGATGCTTCCCAAGAAGCATCCTAATCAAAAATCGCATTTCTGCACCTCTTTTGATTCCCTTTGCATCCCCTTGCCATTTATCCTCTGTGGGCTAAGCCAAAGCACAGATGCCACGGAGCAGTTGGGACCAGTGAAAGCTTTTGGGAGGCAGAGCTGGCTGAGCTTTTGGGGCTGGTTATGCAAAGGGAGTATGTGTCATTTGGACTACTCAGAGAAATGCTTCCCAAAGGTGAGAAACTCGAGCGAGGATTATATGTTACAACTGTGGATTCCTTCAGCTTTTGAGCTGATGCTGAATTTATTGGGGAGGAGATGAAGGAGAGATGGCTAGAAACAAGAATGACCTAGCAACAAACGCACTGGGGGAAGCAGCTCTGATTATTTCTCAGCCAATCACTCAGAAAGCAAAGACATGCAGCTTTTCAAGCAACCTATTTAACACTGGCACCATACAGTAAAGGGAAGCTTGCCAGCATATTTCATTAAAATACCTTTCCATCAGTTAATAAGCATTCTCTGTGCTTTAATAGAACTTCCCCTCCAAGATTTCCAAGCAAATCCATAAATGTCAGCTCAACCTTGGGAGAGAAGTATACTTAGAGCTATTTTATATGTGGGTAAATGATGAGACAGAGATGTTCCCCCAAAGTCCTGTATTATTGCCACAGCCCTGAACGACAGCAAGTCTTTATGCTTGAAGCCAGATAACCAAGTGGCTGTTTGCATAACGATGGCCTGAGTTAGTGGTTCCCCTTCCAATAAAACTTTCCACAGATGCTGTGGATGAGAAGTTATATGTCAAATTCCAGGAATAAGTAAATTCGAAACAAATGCACTGTGTGACCTAGTAAAGTGTGTTTACAAGAGGACTAATGCTACCATTGCTGTAACACCAATGTGATGCATGAAGAGATCTGAAATCAGATGAGCAGCACCTTGGTTCCCTATTCCCCCTGCTGATGCTTTGTGCAGCTCGAAGATGCCTTCCTCACATGGATCAATTGGTTTCTGAATCACAACATTGAATACATTTTTTTCCGAGTCAAAAGAATGGTTGTCTTCCTCATTTTTTTTGTCTATGGTCCAGCCAAAGAAATTTCCCAGTAACTGGGAATTTTTCTAATGGTGAAACAAGTGCCCGCGTACCATATTTCATTTAGTCTAAATTACTGAGAACAGACAAAAAAGCAGAGCTAGTAATCTGCCTGAGAAAAGAGAAACCTTTGCTGTCTGGTCCAAACAGAAATCGCTCATACTAAATATTGTTGTTGATATCACCCTTAAAAGGAATATGTCAAGGATTTCTCTGGTACTGTGCATGTGCTACCCTTCGTTTTTTCTAAGATGTGACCTCATAACGGGTCTCTTCATTACAGTCAGCCACGTTCTGATCTTCTTAAGAACTGAAGGCCCTGGAGTTCCCCAAGTACACATGGAAACAGATAACAGTAATAAAAACAACAATAATAGTGGCATTACGTTGAGGATCAAAATCTGGATCCTAAAGGGTAATGGCATGAAGTATATGTGGACTTTTCAAAGGCAGCTTTCAAGGCATGCAAAGCTATAGATAGTGCTGGGAGGAGAAATTCCACCACAGAAATGCTCCAATCACTCTGAAAAAAACCCCTACATTTATTCCAGGAACTTGGAGCCTTCGTTCTCACATACGACTATTGCAAAATAGCCATGAGCCAGCTGACAGCAGTGGAAACTCCCTCTCACATGGGAACGGAGATGTATTTGCTAAGGAACAAGGACCCAGCTCAGACAGAAGGTGCTCTCCTGCTGCAGAGTTAAACCAGCTGAGGAGCTGGGCAGTGGGGAGGCCTGAAAAGGTGCCACCACCTTAAAGGCTTTTCAAGGCAGGCGTTGTGTGGAGTCCCATGGTTTGGCTTCATATCTACCGCTGACATAAGCTCCCAATGCCGTCAGTGAAACCCAAAAGAGCCTGCGTACTCTAAGCCCAAAGCGTTTCACAATTATGTTATCTGATGTTTCCGTCCCAGCCTCCTTGGAGACACTGATGTCCATCTTCCACCCTCGGAGGCAGATAAGTAGGAAACCACACATATTTCTGGTAAAGCTGGATGTAATCCCATATCAGAGAAAGTTTCTGATGTTTTAAAATTTAGCTTTTTTTCCCTGGCTTTAAAAAAACCAACAAACCAAAGCCACAAATGCATAGAGACATTTTCTCTGCAAGGGAATTCCTTCTCAGGCAGCTGCCTCGGTTTGCAAAAGGGAGGCCAGAGGGGTTCCCAAGGCCACTGGAAGAAGCTTAATTATATCATTAAGCCTGTATAAGGTGCCTGGTGTTTGCCTAATAGCAACATCCCCGGAACAAAGTGTTTCTGAGGTCATGCTTTCAGGAGACTGTAAGCCAGGTTTTGAGGGCACCAGGTGAAAATGTTGCGGGTACACGTGCTAAGGAACAGTTTCTGTGTATCCTTGATGTGATGGGGCTGCAGCCTTAAGAGATAATAGAAGCCAGAACAGCACAGAGCATCTTATCTGGCCAGGGTCAAGCTGGCTGGAGAGGACACAGTCAATGTCAGAACAATATCCTGCGTGCTGAGTGCCTGGTGACATGCACAAAGATCATTTTTTATCGGTACCAATGTCCAACCCACTTTTTAGTCTGCCGCTCGACCTGGCTGGCAGCCCATGGCAGGGAGTTCCCCAGCCCTACCACCCTTCTTGCTGCCTGCACTCCTTTTTCTCAACCAGATGGAAAAAGGACAAGAAAGGAAATGGTAATGAGTTTTTCCTTCTATCGAGACTAACGACCAGAGGAAGCACCACCTTTTAAATTAGCTGTCATTTGGAAAGCAGTCACAGGACTCCCGGCAGAGTAACTCTCCACCCCAGATCTACTCTGGCATTACAAGTATGATCAAGGCCACCCAGACGCCCGACGCAATGTGATGCACAGATGTTGATAAATTCTCCCATGTGAAAAAAATATTAAGTTGTTACAAACAAAACAGCCTCATAAACAGAGCTTAGGAAACTATGATAAATCAAGTTAGTTAGGCAGCAGAGTTGGTACAAGCCGCTGTCTCAGCTAATGCAGATTGAGAGTTCAACACATGCTGCGTAGATCAGCATTTTAAACACATACCGTTTACTTGTCTTAATGAATACTAAAAGCCCAATAAGCAGGAGCCAGAGACACTCAGACATGGCTTCATACAGTTGTCAGCAGCATTGTCTTTCATTTTATTTGCTAACGAGTTATTGATAGCAGTAATTTGCTGCTGATAATGCTGCAGGTTATAAAAGAGAAAAATTAACAAGTTCTCTTAAATGAGGAAATGGGCTCTACGCCCTGCTTCATCCTGGCACATGAGCTGATGCCAGGCGGGGCTGCAGGAAATGAAGGCATCGGGGTCCCTGGTCGAGGCAGAGCCACGGTGGTGCTCCCCACCGCCAGCCCCCACCAGGATGCTCGGCCACGGCCCCAGGCACAGCTGCTCCCCACCAGCTGGGAGGGGATTGATGAACCAGCTGCTATTAGCACAGCTCTAAGTACTACTGAAAGGGACAGAAAGAAGGGAAAAGAGCAAAACAATGCGATCGGGGCATAATAAAGCCACAGGCTGAGTTCACTCTGCCACAGCATGAGGTGGGACTCCTCGTCCCAGGTTACATCCTCGTAACCGGACTTTGCAGAAAGCTGAGAGCAGGGGTTAAGCTGGGGTCTCTGGTAACCCTGAGCTCTGGCTGTGACCCAACCACTGCCTTCCCCAGGTCTTCACTGACTTCTCAGTTGCACCATTGTAAATCCTGAACATCATCCTTTTCCATTTGTGGAAATCTATATACATTAATATAGGCACTGACAGCTCACTGTGAGAATTGATTTCATACTGTTTGTAAAGAGCTTCGAGGAGGAAACGCCAGGCACATGCAAAATATTTTTACCCATTGCAGTTAATGAATGGCATTTTTGATGTTAAATAAATAAATGCAGAAGACAAAATAATCCCAGAGAGTGGCTCCTAGCCGAGGGGGGAAAGTGTTAGGAAGGCAGTGGTGGCCTTTGCCTGGGCAGGTCAGGGAGGGGATGGCTAGGGACGAGGCATGGCCCAGAGGTCGGTGCCTTCGTCAGCTCTTTCCTGACACCCGGACTCACATGCACAGTGATTTTTAGCAAATCTGCATCCGCTCACCAATCTCTGAGGTAGGTGCTGTAAAACATTCTGTATTTTGTAGGTCAAATGAAGTTCAGTCATTTGCTAAGCACCTTGAACTCCTGGGATGAAAGCAGCCTTGATCGATTCCTGAAGTGCTGGCTCAAACCAAAGCTTGGCGCCGAGCAGGGCAAACCTCCAGCCACACGCAAAGTCAATAGGGTGCTGCCTGAAGAAAAACACTTAGGAACCTCAGCATGGGGTGCTGGTGAAATTAAGTATTACCATTACAGCTGCTAGTGTTAACGAGGGTCCAACCCTTTCAGTCCCTCAGATAAAAGTTGGTAAGTAAGTGCGTATTGTCAGAGCTGATGTTTTTGTAATGTAACAGATAAGCTATGCATCCATGAACTAGCATTTCTGTAGGGCACGGTGGTGTACAGCAAACACTGCTGTAATGGTCACCACGGGGGCGATGAGGGGATGCTCAAGAGGCACTGGAGAGCTCTTCCACTAAATTGGTCACTTGGAGTACCCTGAGCCCCCAGGATTTAGTATTTTATTCATTTAGATGTATGCAACTGTGCAGAGGACAGGGTGGTTTTTATTTTTCCTAGTGTTAGTGCGCTCTGTGGATGCAGGTGTCAGGCACTTCTTGGAAAAGCAGGAAAAGCATTGTCAAGTTGTCCTATTTTCTAGTTATTTTTCTATAAAAAGCAGTCACACTGATCCACTTTTCCTCCACTGAAAGTGAACAGGCATCTCCGGCTCTCAGCTGCAAAAGCCTGAGGAAAAACAGGATCAGAGTGTTTTGCAGTTTGCAACCGATGGTCTTCAAGTCCAGTGCCTGGCCATGACTCCACTGGCTCCTTGGCACCAGAACAGCTCGTGCCTCTTCAGGGACCCAAAGGGATGATCACTGTGACACACAGAAAAAAAGAAAATACAGTTGCAGATGCTATCTGGTAGGGGGAGAGCAGGTTGCAGGAGGATTTCCAGCCTGCCCATGCTGGCTGCCAAGCGTGGTCAGTAGTTCTCTGACTGGCCAGCCCACAAGCTGCTCCTTGTCCATTTCCCTGCTTTGTTCCTCATTTCCTTCCAGCAGGATGAGCTACGTCTAGGGACAGTCAATGGAGAGGCTCCCGTGGCTGTGCTGGAGCCCGGGCCAACTCCGCTTGCCTCCTTCTGCTGGCAAACCGTGCCCAGATTGTGGCTGAAACACCAGGCGAAAAAAAAGGCAACCTCTCCATGCGTGTCGGGGTTTCACCTTCAGTTGTATTCTTTTACAGTTTTTAATTTTAATTTAGGCTAATTAATGCTTTAGTAGTTCTAGCTGTGGATTTATAGGTTTAGGTGCCATTAGTAAAGCTCTGACATTATGGACTTCATGGAGGACTACAGCCAGGCTGCTGCTTGCTGTCTGCACGTCTGCCACCACAGGCAAGTTACGGGATATAGGGAGTTTGGATCATAACCAACAGGCAAGAGACGGCTCCCAAGTACTAACTTAATTGTGAAATCTTTGATTTTTCCCTCCCCCATTTGCTGTTTGTGGTGTTTATGGAAATTAATTTAAAAGTATTGTGCAATTAAAAAAAAAATTAATGGTTTCCTTCCTCTGGAATTGAGAGCTTTCTTCTGAGCAGGAGGGAGGGGTTTGTGAACATGTCTTTCCTTTTTAGGGGGCTGAATAGAAGCTTCTATCCTCTCATGTTTTAATTAATTTTTCTATAGTTGCTTCATTAATTGATATTTATGTATTGCTTGTTGTGCATAAATTCTGGAAACAGCGCATAAGAGGATGTTCTCATTACAGCTCTACAAGTGCTTGGCCAATACTGGAATATTAATAATTGGAGTCGCATGGAAAAGTACAGTTTGTTTCCCTTTCTCTGAGGTTTCTGTCCCATATGGTGCCTTCAGGGACTAAACAGTTGCTTCAGGAAAGGCATTTTTTTGTGTGCTGCAAGAATACTGTGTCCATGGAGGTAAATGCCAAACTGATGGGGATGCAGCTGAAGTACAGCTTGTGCATCACTGAGTTTTGGGGGTCCTATAAAACTAAATATGGACAGAAAGCATCTTCCTGTGAGCACCTTTCCCAGTCCTGCTGGCTGGTGGTCCAGCCTCCAGGCAGCTTCCCGCTGGGAAGGACAGGCAGGATCCAGGCAAGGCTTTTCTGATTGGTCATGTCTGCTCCCATTTAGCACTCAAGTGCCCACTGGTCAGTTGTTCTACTGCAGAAACATCTGAGCAAGAGAGGACTTGTCACTGCATGTCAAAACCTCATCCCCTCTGAAATCTGCTGAGATCGTGCTTCAGCCTAGCAGCCCTTCCAGCCATAGGGGCTAGTTTAACCTTACCAAAAGTAATTTTCCCTGTTTAAAAAGAAAAATTAAAAAAAAAAAAAAAAAAAAAAGGGGGGGGGGGGGGGATTTACAGGAGAACAACTGTGCTGGGTCTTTGGAATCACAGCTGCAGTTTAGCAAAGCATTCCTCCATCACCCACATGTGTGAGCATCCCCCCATGCTCACACGTGTCCCCTTGCCCAAATGCTGAAGCATGTGTTCTCGGTGCCCGCGTGCTCAAGTCAGCACTCCAGGTCCAGGTGGGACTGCAGCACAGCGCCGGCCTGCGGCACCCCAGATCGTGCTGAAGTCACTCAGTGCAGCGGGTGTTCCCTACAGCTGAAACCAAGATCTAATATACTTCTCGTCAATGCTCATGAGCTGTCCCTAGGTTGGCCTTTCTCTGTTGACTCATGGCAAAAAAATCTCCCCCACAGAGCAATCAGCTGGTGTCCTCTAAAAGCATGTGGTTTGCTCCAGAGCGGAGAGTTATGATCTGCCCATGGAGCTATTGTTATTTGAGATTTTATTAATCATTTACTACATTTTATGAGGTTAGTCACCTGCATCATCTCTGTGCTGACACAATAATTTACCACTACAAGGATGAAAAATAAAATAAAAGATCATTTACTGGCAGCTCACAATGCTCTTACCAGGTTACAAAGGCAGCTGGTGGAGAGAGATTTCTGCTGGGGAATCAAAATAAAACAAAAAGGGATGATGAGGTACAGCCAAAAGGGTATCACTGAAGATCAGTTTTATACTGAAGCATGTGATAATCAATTATTCAGAAACATGGCGCTGAACTATCTCTCCCCATGGGTTTATAAGGCTCTCACTGGCTTAGCTCTGGTAACAGTTATCCAGAGATACATAAGGGTATCACTGGAGGCCACAAGAGGACACTGATATTAGGCACATAATGTAGATAAGAAGGATATTAGAAAGCACAGAACTAGCTCATGTCCTGCTGTAAATGTATATTACTCCATCAAGGTCAATGGTATCTCTGCCAGCTCTCACCAGCTGTGAGTTGGACCCACAAACTATCACCTAGGACTCAAGAAAGGAGAGAGCCCCACCAGGCAGAGGCAGCCTGGGTTGGGTCCATGATGCACTCTTTCAAGCTGGGAGCAACAAATAGGGCTAAGCTACGGGCACGCAGCAACCTTTCTCACAGCTTGGCTTCTTGTGGCAGGATACTCAGGGAAACGCAGGACAACGTCTCATTCGTGCGTGGGCAGGATATAGACACTGCTGCAGTGGCAGGCGAGCAGGGTGCTGCACCATGCAGCCGGTGGAGCAGAGCTGGGCAGGAGGTCCGAGTCTCCTTAAAAGCATTTTTCAAAATAATTGATAAATTATTTATCAGCTATAAATGGCCAGGATAAATCTGTTGGTAAGCAGCTGCACAGCACAGCTAGTTTTGACAACTCTAACTGACAATTTACAGCCGCTGGTGGACCACTGTTAAGGATATTACTCACTTAGTCTCCTAATATAATACTTACAAGAATAACAAACAATCCCTGCAACCTCTCCCTGTTCAGGAAGCCATCTCCTCCCGGTTCCCCATGACTTTGCTCCCCAGCTTCTCCAGCGATGCGCGGCGTTGAGTCCTGCCATTGCTTGCCGCTCTGGGTATTTCCCAGGCGATGGACATTTGCAGCCCCTGGCCCATCGTTGACATGGCAGTCAAGAGTAGGATTTCTTCCCGGCTGTGGCTGCTCAAGTCTTGGCAGCAGTGGTAGCCTCTTGAAAGAGTGATGGGAGATGTACAGTGGCCACGGTGATGCATGATGTGGACCTCTGCCGCACCAGCCAGCAACACTGCTCCTCCTTACTGCTGCATGTAAGAAGTGACAATTTATTTTCCAGATCTACTCCAGGGGCTTCTCCTGCAAAGGGAACAGAGCAGCTTGGCTGCTAATGGTGAGGGAGACGTCTGTCCTGCCCTCAGGTGGGCGGTAAGGCTGGGTGTTGGAGGGACAGAATCATGCTAAAACAGACAAACAGCCCTTCCCCACTTAAAGCACTGGTATAACAAATATGCAGAAGTCACGTATTTTGCAAGTGTAGAGCCTTCCTAGCAATAATTAGCTTCTAAACATTCCCCTGTCCTGTATAATAAATGAACAGCATAGTAAATGTTATGAGAATAATTCATTATTTATCACGAATAACAAATGAAGGGAATAATGTACCATCCACTAATCTCTAAAAGGGCCCCGCTTCTCTTTTCAACATGTTGGGATGCTGAGTGCAGAGGAAGAGGTCCGTGTTCAGTCACACAGACCCTGCAGCTGCTGCTGCTGCTGAGTGGGTGCCATGTCACACCGCTGCTGTTTGCCAGTGGTTCCATGACACAACCTGTACACATGTCACCTTTTACATGGATAAGGACAGTGGTGCACCTCTGTCCTTTCCAGCCCCCGTTCTTTCCTGAGCCCATCTGTCTCCACGCACGCAGGACTGTCCACATACCTCGGCACATTACATTCCTGCAGCCCTGGCTAAGCCTCTAGTATGCTGCTGTACTTTGACCGTGACAAAGAGCCCTGAGGTGTCAAAACAGCAATCAAAGGCATGGTCACACGGGTAAAAAGTAAGAATATTTTTTGGCCTCATCAGCTTTGTGGCACACACAACATCTGCTCTACCGGCCTGGTTAGGTAGGGGGATGTAATTCTCCCACCACACTGAGCATCACAGACCAAATCCAGCCTTGCTCCCCCTACCACCTATCTTCCAGAATTTCCCCTCTTTACCTCCCTAGAAGCAACTCTCCTTTTCCTGTTTCCTAGTATCGGATTTCTTTTTCCTTGTCCACAGCCAGTGTGTAGTGCTGCCAGTGTCCTTCAAAGATCATAGTGCTGGACCACTCCTCCATGGGATTTAACCCCTTGCCAAAGCGTCCCTCTTTTGCCCTTCTCCTGGAGACTTGAGAGCAGCCCCTAACCCCTTTACTTGGGAGCTGAATACTGCTGCCTGCCTGGGGGTAGCGTTCATGGACTCATTTCTGTGTTATCTCTGCTGATGATTATTTGTTTATTGCTCTTCCTTCTCTTGTGTTCCCCCAGTGCTCCAGATGACAGGCAGCACATAAATCACTGTAATGGAGCACAGCAAACAGAGACGAAGGTATACAAATTGTGTGTGTGTACGTGTGTGTATGCGTGTATGTGTGTGCTGGCAAATAAGGAGTGTTGGGGGATCCCTTTGGTGCCTTTCGCAGCCAGGAGTCACACTGCACAGAGCGCGCAGGGAAGCTGTACTCCAGTCCAGGCATCTCCTGCGTCTCTGACCACTAAGCAGATAATTTTCATCTGTGATTTTGTTGTGGTTTAACCCT
>VZTL01020036.1:3112-21383 GCA_013400535.1 Scopus umbretta | reverse complement strand
CGTTTGTCTTCTGGAGCAACTGCTACGCATACCAAAGCTCTGCTTCCCAGGAAGTGGCAGGACATCACCTACTGATGGGAATTAGAGAATAAAATCTTTGTTTTCTTTTCTTTTCCTTCCATGTGCAACCTTTGCTTTCACTTTTTTATTAAACTGCCTTTATCTTGACCCACAATGTTGGGTTGGTTTTTTTCCCCATCTCATTTCTCCCCATTTGTCCTGCTGAAGAGGGAAATGATAGAGTGGCTTGGTGGCACCTGGCTTCTAGCCAAAGTCAACCCACCACAATAAACTAACATAGAAACCACATCACTCACATTTGTCTTCTTTTTTGCTTTCTCTGAGCCATCTAAACGATGCAAAGGAACAGAAAAGGTTAGAATTCATCAAGACATAGTTTGCATTCATCAGATAATACTAAAAACCTTGGAAAATATATAAGGAAAACATCCCCAAAATTTATTTGCTTTTATATATTTTATAATGAAGACACTCTTTGATAACTTTTTCTGAAAAGGTAGAAAGCTCTCATTACAGGCTAACGCCCTTATTTTCCCATCACCGTCTTGATTTCTTATAGTCGCAACAACTTTAGCTGCAGATTAGGTTGTTTCTGAGCTGTCTGTCTTCACTTTGAGTTCCTTCTTTATAGAGTTAAGGGACACAATTTTGTCAGTCATTCACACGCTGCAAATCACTATTAGATTTATTTCATTCTAAACTAGATTATGTGACTCCTTGGAGGGGAAATCAGAAGCAGGAAGTTTGAGGGAAAGTTAGGTTGTACAAAACAGTCCTGATAGCTTCAAGGCCATTACAGATATGCTTGTTAAAGATAATAAAAACCTAGAGGCTGTTGAAACCAATATTAAATCTTGTAATATCTGAACATTTAGATGCCTTTTTTTTTTTTTTTAATTTGCCTTTGGAGATAGCATGAGGAAATGTGTTTGAACCATCCTTGCAGATGGTTTAAACTTTTACTACGAATCTTAAAATTCATTCCTCTGATTTTTGCTCTGCCAGTTACAAACAGAAAAGGCTGGCTGATCGTCACAGCAAGTCCTATAAAGACTCAAACATAAAGCGGACTTTAGTCTTAGATGACTCTTCAATTTAACATCGCCCTCATTTCCAAGAAGAGACATGAAAGCAGTTTAGAAAGACTTATAACAAAGATGCTAAGGACACCCCTAAATCCTACACACTTTCATTGCCATGATCCCCACACCCTTTGCTTCCTTCCCTTCACATATGTGTGTTTCAGCCAGCAGTTTGACAAATTCCCAGCTGGAATACCAGCTTCCTTGTATCTGTTGGGAATTAAGACCTAGCTGCATATGAATTTCACATAACTACTAGTTGTATTCAGATGGCAGTGCAGATAATGACAAAAAAAAAGAAGTGAGTTCTGCGTTTTTTTCAGCAGAAAGCTGCTTTCCCCATCACTCAAACCAAATTACTAGGGAGTGCATAAGCTGTCTAGAGTCAGAAGAGGTAGAAGATGAACCAAAGTAAATGAGAGAAGTACCCCAGACCCCTTCCTACTCCCAACGATGTTTTCAAGGAATGAGGAGAGCCGGGAATAGACCAGCTACAAAGCTCTCTCTAAATGCAAGAGCGTGCGATTCCTTTCCCCATTTTGGCAGACAAGATCCTACTCAGAGAGCATGTGTCATGCTCTCCACAGTGACAGCATGCTACTGCAAGAGTAATATTTCCCTCGTTCCCCTCAGCAGAACAACACCTCTTTAAAAAGTGGGGAGGTGCAGAGAGGGGAAGTCTGGCTATTAATAGTTCTGCTTGAGCTAGGGGTGACACTGAGTTTTCAAAACTCATCTTGTGAAACTGATATGCTGATCAATGTATCAGGACAGTGGTGCCAGCAATAAGTACTTCCCAACTACAGGTTCCCACTTGCTGTTTTTCTTTTGGTTATTAGCTTCAGTTCTTTGCCCAAATCAGTAATTTGAAAAGGAATAAAGTTTATTTATTTATTTATTTTAACAAACCACCATTGAACCCCTCTCCTGCTATATTAAAATGTCTTTTCAAGAATTCATTATGATCACGACAAAGATTTATATAAATAGCTATGCACCTGCATGGAATTTTACTAGCCACATGCTGTGAAGTTAATGCTCAGAATATTAATTTGCTTAGCAGGTCTGCTGCCATACTAAGGTCTATTTTTCATTGTGTGTTACCACATTTTGTTGCATGGAAATGTTTCCTTGTATAATTTTGCTTCTATGCAAGTAACTGTTCCTTAACTAAAAGCTTTTTTAAGTACTATACATGTATTTATATGTACTTCACAGACTATTCTTCGTACTGTATCACCTACTTGTTACCCTCTGTGAATGCCAAAAAGAATGTAACTTCAAAGACTGCTTTTCAAAATGTTGAAAAAAGCAATCTTCACATAATGTCTGCCAATTTTAAGATCTAAATCTCAGAGAATGAAAAAATCTTTCTTTAGATAAATGTTGTCAACCTGCCAAATATACCATAATTTTTTTTCCCCATTTTTGTGGTATTTCTTTACCACTAACCCGTAGCTGTCTGCTTGTTTACTGAAATTTTTGACTTAATTTTCTGTTCTTTTCTTCCTGTCCTCTCTCCATCCTGGAAGCATTCAACCTTGGGGTTTTTTTTGTTTGTTTGTGCACAGAAAAGAGGAAAGCTCCAAATGTTCATCAGATACTAGCCTTTGAGTGAGACACTTATGGATATTAGACTAATCTCAACAGACTTTGTTCTCATGCCGGCAAGTCATTTATTTTCATTTATCTCCTGCCTGAGAGATTATTCCACTGATTAATCTACACAGGCAGGTTCATTCCCATCTCTCCAAACCTGATAAAACTGTTAGTGACACTCCTAATCAATACAAAAGGATTCTGATTTACTTTTCACTGTTAGTCACTTACATGCAAAAACTCTCTTTCTCCATAAACCCAAGTTTTCCCTATGTAGCAACCAGAGTCAGAAAACTTCTTTCTGGAGTACTAACTAAACTCACCTACATATCAACCATTATTGAGCTTTGGTGCAAATCTTCCAGAAGGCTGTCAATATCCCATTCACTCTTGTACCATTGGGTACCACCATCCCATCTCAACATCTTGTTTTCCATTTACTGATAGACTGTTGAGTTGACAAGCACAGACTTTGTCTACAATGCAAAACTGTTTTGTGCTTGACAGCTGTATTAATTATGATGACTAGGGACAAATAATAAGGACAATCATCTCAACAATTCTTTTAATACAGTTGTCCCTGTCAATAGTGACCACCAATGAGACAAACAAATTCCTAGCAATTATTACAGACTTTGCTTTCTGTTTTGTAAATTTTCTCCTGATTTTTCTCAAATATTTGAGAAAGACAATATTTAGAAGGGTAAGCATTACTGGTCTTCAATGAAATTTATAAAATAATTAATATTTTAAAAGGAATTTTGCCTGACTTCCATGATGACAGCAGGAATCCACCCTAAAAGCTTAATCCCACTAACACTACTGCAGTTTGCAAAATTGCACAGGTAAGGCCCTTGGGGCTTGGGGGGGAGGGAGGAGAGCAGGAAAAGGAGGGAGGGTGTCTTCTTCTGAACAAGAAAGATATCTGAAGAAACTCTTGTGACTGGAAGTGAAAAAATAAACCTATACAGCTCTATGTATTAGTGAAGAAAACCAGTCCATTAAATACATCAAGTCTTAAAGGAGAAAGATAATGGTTTTAATAATTTCTCAGCCTTCCTCACAATCTCTGAGAGAATTTTTTAAGACCAAGTAGAGCAAAAGAGGATACACCAAAAGCACCCTTGTTAATATATTTGCTTCAGTTGTCGTTCTCTCAACTTTACGGCTATGTAGATTTACTGATTCTTAAAAAGTTCTTTTGAAACTCAGCTTCATAAACTGGGAGGGGGAGGGAGTAAATATGTCCAGTGCTCTGTGTGACTAGAATACCTTAATTTGACATTCAATATAAACACCACAAACAGTATTTTTATAGTTTAAGCAATCTTCTTTCAGAACTCACTGGCTTCATAATAATTACAGGGTAGGTCTAACATTTAAGAGTTGGGAGGGGCGCAACCAAGTTAAACATTAGAATTTTCTTTAAATATACTATAAATTTGTTTAAATGCCGTTTATGGTGCCAGTTACAAACTGTCTGAGGGAACAGGTCTATGTGGTGAAAGAACCTGTTAACCAGCCTGCTGCCAAGTTCGTTCATATTTCCATCCCTCGCAATGACTCCTCCTCCTCCCAAAATATTGGAAGATGATTGTTTTAACTGGGTACTAAACAGCCATGACAGTGCTCTGGTGGCAGAGAAAATCATGGTTCTTGTGCCAGCTCCCAGAACAGCATGCTTATTAGTCATGGCTTTGTAAATTCTCTCACATACAATATCATAACAACTTGAGAAGAAATTCCCAGATTTCTCATTACAAGTATGTACTACGAGATGCACCTTAAAGTACTAACACTTGATACACAGATAAAAAAGCATTCTCTCCCAATGGTAGATAAAAAAGGCTACAGATTCTTGCGAAAGCAATACTCCTAATGTCATACTACAAACTCACTGGGATTCATTTCTGCCTACATTTCCACTTAACAAGATCCACAATCTTGGAGAAATCTGGTGTTGAGTACACAGAAAACAGACTCTAAGAATATTTAATCTTCATGGTTTTGCACTTATATGAACCCAAAGAATCTTATCTTTCACTGATTAACTAGCAAGTACTATTACTATACCTCTTAAAAACTGAACTGGAAACTGGGGTGTTTTTAGCAATAATTGCCCACAGAGAAATGCACACCAAGCTAGTGGACACCATAACTATCCTGTCTTTTCAGATATAACTCCCATTGTATTCACCATTTCCCTATCATACCCACATCACAGGAAATTTTCACCTGTTGCTTCCAAAAGGGGATCTTTTGGAAGTTATCAGTCACATGGCCACAGATCTGCTCAGCTGGCAGTTTCTTCATAGTCAAATTGCCTATAACCTCTACATGTAAACTAATGGCTCAAGCAAATACTAAATGAAAAAATTTTAAATACTCAGAGAGCTAAAGGTTACATCCAGGGTTAGAAGACTCTGCAGTCCCAATGGCTTCATAAGAGACATTAATCTGACCAATGGTCATAGTTTGCTGGTTTTAATGAGCTTACCTTCTGAACAAAACTCTTTTTTTTTTTCTTGCAGATCCAAAATTATGCCAAGGAATTAGTTTATATTATCATCTAAAGTAATTAATATATCACTATTTATTTATATTGCTTTTCAGTGAGGTATGAAGAGGATCAGCTTTGCCAACTCAAGGAAAAGCAAAAACAGAGCAAAAACACAACCAGGGAATGCCCTTAAAAATCCAAGGGTGATCCTCCTCAGTCTGTTTTCAAAATTCTGATTTCAAAAACAGCACCCACACCTTTGCCAATGTAAGTCATTCATACTATCTTCTTCTGTCCTCCCCAGCTCTACTGTTGGCAGAAGTAGATGAAAAGAGCAAAGAGAAGATTGAACCAAGTTTGCTAGCAAATACTAGTTCAATTTTGAGGGAAGATGACTAGTGATATCACTCCATTGTTTGATGATCCCTTCTGCCTTTGATGGTGATAACCCTAACTGTTCCCGTGGCTAACTCCAATTTGCCTTTCCCTTCTGCACAAAAAAAGAGGAAACTGAGTGAGTTGCTATTAGGAAATACACAATCTGAGAACAGAATCTTCTGTTGGTGGCAGGTGAGGCCTGCAACCCACAATTACCAGCTGGAGCTGCAACTGCAATCTCACAAGAAAATCAGCCAGAAATTCCTGAGCTAGCAGCAGCTGTTCAAGAGATTGTGAGCAGCTGCCAAAAAGTGCCAGAAAGTCGTGGGAGTCCCAAATATTTTAAGAGACCTGGCAAGTAAGACAATAATCATTACACATTAAGCCAGAGCTCTTGATCCAAAAAGAAGGTGTGGCATATTGCCCAATATGAATAAGCTTAGTGATCTTAATTTATTTTGCATGGGTCAAATGATCACATCACTTAGGAAAGTAGTGAAGAGAGAAATTTTATGTCTGTCCATTTTTTTTTCCTTCCCCTTTCTGCTTGTATTTCTGTCTGTTCTCTAACCCATATATTTTTTTGGATTCTGCTTGTGGGTTTGGTAGAGAAGAGATTACTTTTGGTAGAGAAGAGAAAGTAATCCCTTCTCTCTTTTTTTTTTTTTTTTTTTTTTTTTTTGAATGTACCACAGAGTACAGAGAGGTTCTAAAGGTTAAGATGCATAGGCCTCAGGCTTACCACTAACAATAACAACAACAGTCTTGAAATCCATTAAGTACATTTTGTAATCACACCAACTGTTGCTGGAATGATCAACATGCTGCATGGATGCTGAAAATTTACTGTGTTTTCTACCAGAGATTGTTTTTTCAAACACCACTAGGAAAAATTAGCTTGCAGCATTGCTGCTGTATTGCTCCTATCTTAAAAAAGATTAAATTTCCTGTGTTTTTCATTCAAAGACCTTTCTTAAACACACATAATGAAAATTTGAGCTATGAAGAATTATCTGAGCTACAATATTCAACCAAAACTGTAGTTCTGCTACAGGACAGGTTAAGCCACCAGGGATAATGCACTTGCTGAGTACTAAATGAAAAAAAAAAAAAAAAACCAACAAAATACAGAGGATATGAAACCCTAAAATGGAGCATTGATTCTGTAGGTAAGGAAAATTACTAAAAAGCAAATAAATATACTGGGTTCTCGTCTCCTCAAATCATTCTGCCTATGCCTTTTTCCTCCAGCTGTAAAATTTGGTTTATAGGTTTGGGGTTGTTTGTCGATTTTTTTCCTTTTCATTTGTTATTCATCTTGTCCTATGCTCGTATGATATTCTGTATTTTACCTTGCATTTGCTCAAAAGCCAACCAATTAGAACCTTGGTCTTGTGGACTTACAGCGTCTACAGTAATATACAGCACAACAGGAAAACTATCCATTTTCTCCCTGGATACCCTAGAAAATTTTGGGGTTACATGAAAACCCTGCTGTGTTACGGTGTACAAAGCCCACAATTTCCTGAGTTCACAATCTTAGCTTTTCCAATATAAATGCTGTCTTAATGTTGAAGCAAGTTGTAGCTGACTACAGTTTTTCTGTACAATCAATGTAACTGCACTACATCCTGGTGAAAGTATGAGTATTTTAATTTAAGATGTCCCTGACTTGTCAATACTCCCAAAATTCACTTTTAGCTGCTTTCAGCAATCAACACTCCACAGATGCTCTAGCAAGTTTCAGGCAGCGTGCTCTGGTGCCTCTTCACATGTTCACCTTTAGAGTGACCACCAGATTTCAAAACAGAAGGCTTTTCCCTGCCCGCCGCACCCGCCCAGCCAAGACGACTGAAAATTGTTGCCCAGCTCTCTGGTTATTTCCTGTGATTGGCTGGGAATTTAATCTAATTGTTACTTTATTTGTTTTGATTATCACTGAAAAGTGTCTAAACATTCAAAATGCCCATTAGTGTCACTACCACATCTCACTGAAGGGGACGAATGGCTTATCTTAATACGTCTCTGTGAAACACACGGGCCCTGCAGGCACCAGGAGGCCTTCACGACCTGGGCCAGCCTCGCGGGACGCCCTGCCCGCGCGCCCCAGGAGCCCCCTCCTGCGCTGACCGTCAGGGAACGGCGAGGGCATCTGCTCCCTGGGGGTAACCAGGGGCCCAGGGCGGCCGCGACACAGGCCTGGCCGGGCTCTCACCCACAGCGGGGCCCCGCGGCAGTGCCGCCGGCCAGGACCAGCGCAGCAAAGCGCTGCCAGATATGGGTCCCGCCGAGGGTCCTGACCCTCAGGGGAAGGGCAAGGCCGGGAGGAGGTCTGGGTGGGCCCAGGAAATCCCAGCTACAGCTGGGGAACGGAGCGGGGGCAGCACCCCTACGGCCTGGCCGGGGCTGAGCATACGTGGCCTCCTGGGCCGTGTGCGGGGGGAGGCCCCCGGGCAGCCTGTCAGGGCCGTTAAGGCCTATTGATGCCAGGATGAAATTCCATCTCTGCCGAAACCTAGCAAGTGAATATTAAGCCCTGGGGAAAATTTTAATGGCTGAAATAACATATCCTTTAGACACAAACCGTTGACCAAGCCTGAGACTAGGACTGGATCTAGCCGCACCTAGACTCCTCTCTGAGGAGGAGTTTGGAAAGCAAGGGGATCCTTTCCGAACCTCGTGACTCAACGGGAGGGTCTCCCTGAACCTTGTGTATTTGTACTTCTCTCCTGCGAGGGAAGTGCCCTCCCGCTCTTCCTGCGACAAATGCAAAGGAATTTTTTTAATGGAAATATTATTGCAGGCTTATGTATAGGAGGTTGCCCAGGAGCTGCAAGATTATAAATTGCTGCTTTTACTCTTAAGTAAAAGATGCAAAGTATTATTTGTGAAATTGCTTTCTTAATCTGTCTTCTCCAGTAAGTGCTCTCAAAATTCACTTCTGCACTGAAAATTTATTTACAGGGCTTTAAGCAGTGAAAAAAAAGACAACAAAAATACAATCTTATGGCTGTTATGCTAAAGACATAAATGAAATGGAATGAAATCAAAATGAGCATTTTTCTGCATTATTTTATTTTGTAATCACTACCTAGTGTTATCTTCCATTAAAGGAAAAACGTAATTACAAAGATGTGTATCATTAAGAAAATTACATTCCTACAATATATCCTATGCATTCTGAAGGCACTGGCAAACAGAGCTGTAGTTTGATCGCACATAAAAATAAATAGAAAAGAGGAATTGCATTTTACTGATCCACCTTGTAGTATAAAGCTACCTTGCTCTGTTTCAGAGGAATTCCACTAACAAAGCAATGTATTCTCGTCTGGTTTAGATATGAGTGCATTTTTGCAAAACATATTTGTACAAATATAGGCAAAAGTTATTCTAATATTAAAAGACGACAATAATACAAAAGAAAGGAAAGTCAAGGTGAAATGTTAAATGGTACTTTGATAACAGAGAAAAGCAACATAAATACATGTAGGAATAAAATATTCTGAACTCAGTTTACAAATGTCCTGGAATAACTACTCGGCTGCAGAAATTATGTGATGGTTTTCTTGGGAAAACACTAACAAAAGGCCACAGCTCCACTGTTGGCTACACAGAAAAGGAATGATATTTCATAACAATGCTGGCTCTACAGATTTAAATGCTAGAGTTAAACTTAAGAAAATTAAAATTTAAAACCAATATTAACATAGGTGCAGAAGGACATACAGATTGTTAGCATGGTTTTTCAACATTTTAATTGGTGAATCTTGATAGGATCTTATCTAGGTTTAACCTCTAAATGGCAAGCATTGAAACAAAACCTACAGAAACCAACAGAAGTTGTCCTTGGCCATGTGTTTCCTGAAACACATGCAGCTTTTAGCCCTCGAAGCAGTCTGACCTTTAACTACCAGGTTTTAGTAGCATACTCCTACTTTTAGGGTCAGATACATGATTATCAACACATGTTAACAGAAATCAATTACAAAGAGATTACCCAATGCGTGGGACGTCTTTCCTTTTCTGTCACCTTTTCCCCTTGTTAGCATTTTACATATTAGTATTGCCTGAAAGCTTAGAGAGTGATGTACCATCACAGTGAGAGCTTACTGAAGTTGTGCAATAACTGAGTTCTCTTGATAACAATGTTCTCGGTGCCAGCCAGTGAGTAATGGAAACCTGAAAGGTTCCCTGAGAACAAAAGGACACACATCACCATTACTACAGTAGACAGCTTTACTGTAAGTCCATAGCTTTGAAGTTCTCACTGTAAAACATCTGCCCTTAATTCAGCAGTCAAAATTCCTGCAGCTCTCTACCCACAAACTCCTCAGTCAGCCTTGTCAAGGTGCCTATATTTTGACACCCTATAGAGTGTAACAGATTTCCAAGCCTACCATGTAATACAATCCGAGTTGCTGGCAGCCACAACTGCCTTCACATGCCATGTCTTTCTGATCTCTGCTGTTAACAATACTTTAAGTGTCAACAGATGTCATCATGTGTAACGTGTCAAGAAGAGCCAACGCATGCGTGCTACAGTTGACAGATTTCCTTCCAAAGATATATAGCATGTATATTATGCAAGCATGTCCATTATAGCCATTCTGACACTGTAAGTGCACTAGCTGCTTTGGAAGTTTGCTTCAGTGTTCACTTTTAAACTGTACTGATTCAACTTGCTTTTGGAAAGTGGTTTGATTGCGGAAGTGGAGGGGGGAAACGACAAAAACGAGAGAGGAAAAAAAGAAAAAAACTCAAAACACAAAAACCCTAAACCAGACCACTGACAGTTCCTTCCTGCCTGCCCATGAATATATCACAGTTCTTTGGCACCTGGAAATGGTGACCTCTTATATTAGCCATTAGACTCTGGCGGTTTAACCATAGTGTTAAGGTTAAACCACCAAAGCTCATGGCAAACTGTGAAATCCACCATGTGCTACACTATAGTACTTGCACACGTATAAAAAAATGTTCCAGGATGATTTCCAGACCACCAACATTGAACCTCAAGAGATAGTGGGTGTTTGCAGATTAGAAACATCTGTGTGCCCTACCCATATATCTATCAAATGCATGGAAATTCTGTTGTACTTAAACAAATGTGTTCATCTAATCCTGTTATGAATGGAACCAGTAACTTCCAATCTATTTGATAATTTTCTGAATACACTTAGTACTAAATTTGTGTCTACGCCAGACCACAAGTGATCAACAAAACATTAACAAAAGTGATCACAGTCTGAGACACTCAAGTCAGGAAGCTAATACACTGAAACCATCAAAAATTATAAGAGGCCTTAGGGAGTTGTTTGGGTTTTTTTAAGTGTACACAGTTACTTGGTACTTTCTTTTTCTTTCTTTCTTTTCAGAAAGTAGCCATTCTCTGAAAAAATTCTGTTAATGTAAAAGAAACATTTTCCCACCAGAGGAGCATTATTCACTATTCCCCTAGTTTAAAATGATTCCACTCTCCAATACAATGAAAAGATTAAATTTTTAGAGGCTACATCGGCCAAAAGGAACAGTTCACAAATAAACTCTAGTCTACAGTGTGATACCAAATCAATTACTTGCCATTTTTTCTGATATAATTTGTCAAAGGCTGTCTAACAAAAACTGAGAAACTGAAGAATAGTGCTTAGTTTAAAGTGGTAACCTTTTGACGAGTACTTCCATGAATAAAGAGTTTTGACATGAATGATCAATATTATTATGAATTATTTAACAATAGATGTTGATCTTATTTTAAATTATATATACTTTACACAGAAAGAATGGCACTGCACTACACTCAAGTAAGAGGACTTAAGGAAATGATTACCACATTAAACAATGATTCATTAATGTGCAGTTTAAGGAATTCATGTCTCCACCAGCATTGCTTAAAGCAATGAAGCAAGCAAGAAAACTCTAAGAAAATATGGGATTTTTTTACATATTGGATGAGATTGCAGAACCCTACAGTACAGTTAACCAGTAAGGTAATTCAAGGGATAAAACATATGCTTTGCTGAAAAGAATTATTACAAATTAACATTATAAGAAAAAAAAAAAAGTCATAATACACACATGGAGGGCTACTGTGAATGAAAAATAATGAAAGAACATGCACTTGACTGAACATATATAGGAGATCAGCATTTGGACAAATACTGTTAACATTTGGAGGCCATTTGGTGATCTCTGAAGCTAAGCAAGAAACACCAGTGTTTCTAAGGTAAATAAACCCAGCAAGTTTAGCAATCCCTTTGGCAGTATTGTAAATGAAATAAACAGCTGAGTAGGTCATTATGGTGCTTCCATCTTACACTAGAGAGAGTCCATTAAGGTATGCATATAAACAGGTGGATCGTCTATATGCACTGGAATGCATCATGCGCTTCTGTTATATTCATTCTGGCACTTTTCATAAGTGGCAGACAGATGCAAGTATTTTCAATGACTAAAATTATTATACAATAACTCAACAGATAAATTTGTAGATACAATTCGACCTCTTTTTCAAGGATTAAGTAGAGAAAATGGAAACATTTAGACAGAACCCTATAAAAATGGGAGTTACTTGCCAAATGTGTATATGAATTTATATTTCATGCATCTGTAAAACTAACACCATTCAAATATTTTGGAAAAAAAGAGACATTTAGGCTCAGAGTCAGCTACTGTCTTGAAAAGAACAAGAAAGAGGCATTTTAAGTAGAAGAACACTTGAAAATACACAGCCTGTAAAAATAACATTAAAAAATAAAAAGAACTCACATAATTACTTTAGCCAACAAAAAGATCTGCAGTACTGTGTTCTCAGTATGAATCTGCTCACTAAATATATATAGATCATTCCCTATGCTGACAGCTGCTATAAAAATTATTGTAAAAAGCACCTAACCTAAGCATTTGACTCCTAACTGTGTTGTTACACTGCTTATACTAGGAAGGGAGAGATAAAAAGTATTGTCATGAACTTCAAGGTCTTACAGCTCTGAAGAATTTAGTTTCTATTCTTACTACACTTGACCTCACTTAAATTGTAACTGCCAAAGTGATTACATGTTTTTACTGAATTGCTTTTAAAGCTGGAATCATAAAAAAATCTCACGCGTGTGCCAGAGTCCACTCAAGGTTGCCATCATTTTTGCAAGTAACCACATCAAAGCTTTTGTCTATGACCAGGTTTTGATACTCTGAAATGATAAATACTCTTCAATATTAAAATGAGCTTAAGAGAACTAATTTGATTCCTAATGCATGTATATATTCTAGTCACCAATTAAATATCTTTCAACTGCTTCATAATTTTCTTTACAAAGCTCCAGACAGCTTCAGATTAAACTTGACTGGGAGAAATGGATCACTTTCCTTCAGGTGGGAAGCAGTTGGGAAAGGTAGGAAATGCTGGGAAAACCAAAAGAAACGTCAGAGCATAAGGCCAGGGAAGTGGTCTGGGAAAGACAGTTTGGGAATGGGAACTCTATTGGAAAACACTGGGAGGTGCTGGACATTTTGGGCCACTTGACATCCAACCTTCGCCACTACAGCCTGCTTCTCTTATAACATACCCTGATTTGGGCTCGAGGACAAGGATTTTACCTGATTCCTCCACTCTTTTTTTCCTTTTTCTTTCCTTTTTCCTGTTAGAAAAGATGTAGTCCTAGATAACAGGATATACCTGAAAGGTGAAAAAATCCAAAAGAAAACTAGCGTATTTTTGTTAAAGCCTTTTTTCCTCACTCACATCCTGATAGTAAATCTTTCATAGTTCTAATGAAGGAAGTGAACATTATGTACTTAGTATGGGGGTTTTTGAGGGCAACCTAGGCCTATCACAATAAAAAGAGAGACAGAGGAAAAAAGGGGATCTTTAGGTAAGAAACAGGTCAATTTTATTGAATTTAATAATTTGAACTGGCAAAAACCTGCAAATTCTTGTAACAGTCTAACAGCTTAGGAAAAAATACCACAAACTTCAATCATTTTTTGATATAAAGCCTCAAAGGAAATCGAAGGTTAAGTGCTGTCAGTCTCATGTAAGACCAGAACAAAATCAACTTTTTTAATAACTTTCCATTCTCTTCACAAACTGTCAGTTAGTTCTTTTCCTACATCATGTTTTAAAAGGTCTAACCTTATATTTAATGCAGACTACCAACTAAGGAAGCTATCTATCAAACACTTCTGAAAATTTTGTGCAAAGATCTTGTAAAAACAAAGGAATCAATTACTGAAATCATTCATCAAAACAGTTTATAACAACCAGCTTTAGAAAGTCTAGTCTACATTATACCTATGCATGTTAAATTTCCCAATAAAGAACGAAATCTTTGCATTTTGGGAGATTTTGAATATCACATATCACCTGGGGTGGGGGTGGGGAGGAAATCACAGTCCTTCTTAAACACGGAACAAAATGTTCCTCTAAAATATCTACAGATCCTTAGGGTCTGAATGCTCTTAGCTTATAAAGACTGCAGATCAGACTTCCCCCCCTCCTTCTGACGTCTTCCTAGCACAATCTCTTTCCTTTGGGTTGCCACTGATCCCGTCCTGCCTGCTGTCGGGTTCCATCAGTTTGGCTAGAGCACTTCAGTAACTAAAGAGGAGCCGTAATCACAGTTCTGGATCTGGATACTCCAAATCCATCAAGAGTATGTATTGAGATCTATGAAGATGACAAATTTATTATTACACTTCTATAAATATATATTTAGCATTTCTATAGCAGCAGCACACTGTGGTGCACTAAGTAGCCCCAAGGGACATGGTAACAATTCTAAGTAGTAAAAGAAAATTCCCATAGTTCATTTACAAAAGCTTACATAAATGCTGTAGGTCTGGCTAGATTTTTCTGTCTTATGGTGCTACTACTGACATAAAGGAGTTTTATGTAGTTTTGCTATACTGTAAATTCAGTTTAGTAAAGATTAAGATAACACTGGAGAGAATAGTACAAAATTGTTTACATTTAAAAATGATTATTTCTAGTCTGTTTAAAGTCACTTGGGTTAGGAAAATAAGCAGCACTGATGTTGGCTTTATATAGAGGTCAATTGACTAGGAAAGAACTGAAAATGCTAGTTTACATCCTTAATCATTATAACTTTAAGAAAATACTTTAAAAAAGATTTCTAATCCCCTGCTGAGGTAAACCATAGTTATAACTTCTTGAACAGCTCTTTTCCCTGTTCATAGAGTTTATGAAAAGTACTTAGTTCTTAGACTGAGCCAAGTTCTCTAATGCTTTAACATGCAGAACAGGTAGAGCATGACTGTAAATCAACAGTGTCTCTGAAACCAGGACAGACCTGAAGTCAAAGGACTCCCTAGAGAATTGTGGTAACTGTAAAGAATACTGAAATTGTACCACAGAAAATATTCTTCATGAAAAATGTACAGAAACATATCTAATGAACTCACTTTATATATTAGCGTGCCAAATAACACTGACTTTGTCCCCAGTCATAATTACGAGTTTCAAGTTGTAGGTTACCCTCTTTGTATATAAAATTCAAATACCCAGTGGAAAGACTAAGAGCTGGTGGGGAGGGGTTGTTATTCTTCTCTGGGCTAGTGCAAAGAGGCAAAAGGATCCCCTTCTCACCCTACTGGCAATGCATACATTAACAGGCAATATACAACCAACACTAGATCACCAATTACTCTTCTTAACCTGTGGGATTAATATTATATATACACATCCCCTTTTGAAACACCTTTTCTTCTCTGACTTTCTGGTTAAATTGTGGATCTATGTATTTGTCTAAATACTGTGGCCTGGATTTCTCCTTTTCCTCTGTTTCTGCTGGCCTCTGATAGCTTTGTATGTCTCACACAATGTGTCAGGGCTTGTCTTGTTTCTGTTACATCTACCATGCAATCTCTCTGTCCAACCTTCACCTCTCCTTGTAATGCCTTTTCAGACACATGGATTTAAAGAATTTATTTCTGTCTGTAATGTGTTCCTACATTAGCTCTTTTGAACTGACTCTGAATTTATGTTAGAGAATCAGTTGTGAGTTATATCATGATTACGTCATGATTCCCTCCTCATGTTGTATAGGATCTATTTCAGACTCCACAAGTTCAGGTGGTCTCCTTTTGTGTTAACAGATATCAGTCTCTGAAATCAAATTATGGTCCACACAGAGTATATTCCATTCTATCAGCATTTGATGTAAAAACCTACATCAGACACCAAGTGGGGGTTGGAAAAGATCTGGCAGCTGGCATGAGTGGGAGTAAGCAGCCTAAGGACAGTGTGCAAAACGCAGCAATGAATGACACTTCCATTTTTATCAGAAACTGAGCCTGGGTTTGCTAAAGAATCTGATCTGCTGCTTAAAATTATATTTCTAACCTGCAATTCTTTCTTATTGCTACTTTCAGCACTGATATGAATTGAAATTCAGGACAAATAGGGCTCATTAATATCTGGAAAAGGAGGACAAGTTATCACCCTAAAGAGTTTCATCATTCCTCCCCATTTTGATTGAGGCCTGAATCTGATTTAGAGCTGAGTGGCTGTGAATCTTCTTTACTTTACTTGTGTCAGTGGTTATCTACAGAATGCATAATATTTTAAACATATACACGTGTACGCATACACACACATCTAGGGAAAAAGTAATATCTCTATGTATTACATGCTAAAAAGCTTAGTTTAATATAAATCCCCAATGGAAAAAAGAGTACAAACATTAATATATATTTTGTATTTCAGTCAGTGATACTTTAGATAGCATAACATATATATTGATATTAAAGACCTATTAAATGAACTTGCTGTAGAGGAAAAAACTGCTACTAAGCAAAGATCTGTTTATGCAGTATATTGCATCTAAGCCTCTAAGGTGTCAATAATCTTCAATTCCTATTGATCTGAATAAAATCAGAACCATAAAATACTCCTTTTGTATTATTTGTTTCCTGAGAAAATTCTTGGTTCTCTGTCTGTGCTTAATATAGACAACTAATTAAGGGAATATTATTTTATAATTCAAAACATTATCACTGCATTATGATAAGCAGACATCAAAATTATTTGCCCGTTACTATAAGGTCTTCCTGCTACCATTTCACTTTGCTTTTAAAGGATCTTTAGTTAATCTCTCTTAAAAACATGAAGAAACAAATACATTTGTGAAATGCCTAAACATAATTGAGTGCAGATCTTGGGTTTGTACACACAGACCTTATCTGAACAATTTCAAGCTATATTTGTTGTCTTCTCATTATCCTCTATATGTAGCAGTCTACTTAGCTGTTAAAACACACATTTCAGGACAGACGTGTTGCAATTTCATATGGAAACTAATTTCTTAATATAAAAATCATTTATCAAAGGTGCCCCATCTAAAATAATTCCATTTCTATCACTGTTAGGAGGAAAAGTGGTAACTGACAGCAGGTACCTGTAGATTACCAGTAATCTACAACGTGACCACTGGGGGTCATTCATTTTACACAAATATTCAGTACAGTAAAGTATTTACTGTTTTTGAGTAGGAATAATATTTTTAACAGAATTAATCATTTCTAAGAGGAGAACACTCAGAGATTAATATCCAGAGATATTTAACCACCTGTGTTCTTTGATGTTAAATGGTGAGTGGAAAAAATGAATACTACATTGTTCAAAGAGCTAGCCAAAATAATATCAAGAAACTGAAAAAACAGGCACATCATTTCATACCTATTTAAAAAGAAAAGAACCCCACATTTTCCATACTTTTTTATTATGTTTTTATGGGGACAGACAGGAAATTGTAACTGCTCTGACATGGATTATGAAAAATGAAACACTGTGAATTCTGATCTACCTGTTATGATTTACTTGTGCTTTTATGAAATTGTCTGCAGTTCTAAACACTATATAGAAGTCTCAATGAAAACAGAGCTGAATGCTAACAGAGGAAAAACAAGCATTTGATTCATGAATTTGTATGTGCTAAATAGAACCCACTATATTCCTTAGAAGCATAAATCCTATATACTTGTTTGCAAGTCAACTGTAAATATGACTTAAAAATCAAACTGCACTTTAAAAATAACACAAATGCAACATACTCACCAAAGGTTCAAAAAATTTAAAGTAAGAAAATAAACAGTTGGTACCTGCACCTAACATCTCATATCCAAACTTTTTAAGAATCTCAGTAAGTAGCTCATTTTTTACTATTAAGAGGACATAAACAAATTCACCATTAAGATAAGAATATGCTCAAAATTTTCACATCTGTAAAATTATAGAACTTATAAACTATTCTAAGAGATTTATTACCACTTAAGCACAATAAACATAATAAACAGTGACACAGACCCAAATACCAGCCCAATCAACTATATTTGTCCCACAGCTTTAAGACTATTCCTCTCTCCCCCATCTTTAGCATTCCAAAATGACTTTAGCTACAGATTTTTTCTGAGTTATCTGCAAGCCCTGAAGTCTCATCAGGCATTTTAGACTTGGCAAGATAACTATTTCCTTTGCCAAAAGAGGAGGAAGTTCATACAGCAATACACACAGTAATCAAACATTAATATTGTATAGTGAGAAGAATCACTCCCTGTCTTTCTTTACATCTCCTGGTGTGTTCATTTTCATTATTTTTAGCCAATTAAGTTGCTCATTTTAGAAGCTAATATATCTTCTTTGCTTTAGAAGCAAATAATTTCCACTGGAGGGGGGGGG
>VZTL01020032.1:1329-29735 GCA_013400535.1 Scopus umbretta | reverse complement strand
AAAAATACATTTTAAAGTTTGAAACCCCAGATTAGATTTAGCTGGGTTTTAATGGCATATTTTTTATTATATAGATAAATTTTTTCTCACTAGGTATCACTGCTGGACCAAATTAAGACTGTGTGGTGGCTTTAATCTCACACTTCTGATTTTAAAATGATTAGAAGTCTTGTAAGGGTAAATTAACTTTCATTTGGAAGCCTTGAATCCTTACTATGGAAGTAATTGCAAAATTTCTGTAAAGTTTTACTTCTTTAAATTATTGATACATATCCTGCCTTAGCACTCTTTTTTCCTTCCTTAAGGAATTAAAAAGAAATTGAGAATGAATGCTAGTGTATGCTATCCCTAGCTAACTGAAGATACAGATTATTAAAAATAAGTAATTTTTATTATTACTGTTTATTTTAAGGACAGATTCACAGGTCCAACTGGCCAGCGGAAAGCAAGCAGTTTACTTTGACAGATGAGCTGGGTTGCCTAACCAGAGAGAAGCAAAGTCAACCTGATCCTTAGCTTGCCAGGCTCTGTGTCCCCATTTAAAGCTGAAAGCACAAACAGCCCAAGCCCTGGACTCGCTGGGCTTCCTTTCCACATCTCCCACTGAACTGCCTTAATCGGTGAGTGATGCAGGGCAGCAAAGCCATGAGGAGACAGTGTGGAGGAGATGTGGTTAATCTACCCTAGGGAACGCCTCACCTGAGGGGCCAGTCTGCTTTCTACAAGGCAGTCAAGTGATTGTTTGCCATACTTCTGCTGGCATGATAGCCACGTTTAACAATCTGCTGAGCTGTTGTTAAGAGTATCTGTTGCCTGTATAATTATCGCGAACACAATAATAATTAAGAAGCTAATTTGATTACCATGTAGGCAGAATTTAGATGAGATTTTAACCCATTTTAGCTCTATAGATAATATAGAAAGATTCTCTATTGCTTTGCTATTATCCATAGCAACAAAGGAGGGACAAAGACACTGAATTTCCTAATGGACCCAGTGTGCAATTAACATAAGTTAATTAATGACTTCAGCTCTTTGCCCAAAGAATAAATGTTGTAATTTTGTGAAGAATATGTACTATTTCTCAAAGAAAGCAAAGATGTTCAATACCTGATTTAAATGCAAAATCGAACTCCTTAACTCAGGAGTCACAACAAGGCTCTCCATAATAGCGAGGAAGAAATTAAATTGATATATCAGTAGTTAGCATATTGCCATGTAGAAATAAATCACTGTTTGTACTATATTGCACTTCACAGTATTAGAAGAGTTGAGAGGAATTTGATTAATGGAATAAGGCAGCAGGCACATTGCTTGTGGCATTGGTGGAGCATGTTTCAGAATTTTTGCTCCATACCTGTGTTTTTTCATAAACTGTGTTGGGTGATTCTTGGTTGGTATAAAAGGATTACAAAATGTCCCAGTACCTCTCAACCTTCTCTTTACTTTCTGCAAGATTCTGACACCAAATAATTTGGTGGTTATTCTTGTGATCACACTAAGTAATGTCATCAATATCACCAGAGCACATAGTACACATAGTAAAGCTTAAGACTCAAACAAAAAGGCAAAACTATGTTTGTGGATGAAAGGAGAGAGAAATAGCATCACCCTGTTTCTGTACAAAAGACAGCTGTAGTGCAGCAACAAATTAAAAATGCATGCATCCAGTTGGTACCAAACTTTTACAATGGTTACAAGAACATCTGGATTGAAATCAAATCTGACACAAACTTGAATCCCAATTCCAGACTAAGTACTGTCTGCATTATAAGAGCATATAGAAATCTCAACCAGGAATAGCAGTTCAGCTCACCAAAGAGCTTAGGGCTGAGAACCATGAGACTTACCAAGGAGAAGCAGGAGACAGGGAACTGAGGTGGAGAGAGATAGAGTGAATTGGTCACATTTACATGGAAAGATTCTGCGAAATGATTCACTGAGCAGAGATCTACAACATTTTGTCCCAAATATCAACAGTCCTATCCTCTACTATTTATTTTCTTTTCAGATAAAATGGTTTTAAAAACCAGAGAGGACAAAAACACTTTTCAGAAGTCTCTGTAAACCCAAGCCTAGTTGCTAGTCTAGTTCCCATAATTTAGTTGACCATCTTTCTGCATTAGAAACATTTTGTAATTTTCTTGCACCTTTCCAGACTGGTCCCGACCCATAATCAATTTGTAGATATTTATAAATAATTACTAAGGCATAGTTAGTAAAATTATAGTATAGAAATACTATATTTATGTGTGCCTCCAAGAAAGCATATTAAAAATTGGTGTGTTGCAAAGGTCAAGAAACATCTGAAATTGTAATTAGTCCAGGCTACGATGACCAAATTCCAGAATTATTCTTGTGAAATTTATGGCACCCAACAAATCACTACTGTCTCAATATTATCATAATAGCATTTATGACTAAGTTCCCAAAATATGACTCTTCTGCCTGTGTTTACTGTAGTAACGATATAGAATACCTTCATAAGAAGGACTCAACATCTTTTATAAAAGAATTACCAAGGTTTGGGTGGTTACAGCTGATAAGAGAGTAACATTTGAGTTCCATTCATAGGATATTTCAACACAACTTGTACTCTAGAGATAGCTGGTACCAGAACTGTGCAACCATTTCGAAGTAGAGCATAAATCTAAGCATAAATATTTTCTAAATTCCACAAGTATTTATTATGCATACTTTATTTAAAACTGATAAGGTTATAGGCTCTTTTAGCAGTTGTAGCCTGTGATTTCTTATAAGAATTTATGCACAACATCATGTGAACTGCCAATATTATATGAAATTTTAAAGACAATAACGTGAAACATTCTAATAGTGCCTGTATTTGTACACATCTTATTGAACCGCTAGCATAATATGAAGTTTTAAAAATCATTTCCTCAGGTGTCTTTTTCAATAGCAGACATATTACTCTTCTTCCTTTCCTTAAATTTCACTAAAGGCAGCTTTGCAATAGTGCCTAATTGAATAATTGGCAGATCTTTAACTTCCTGTGTTTAATTCTTCAAGAGAAAGCATTAACATGAATAGATTTTATGCGGTGTATGATGTTGTTATGTTTAGCTGATTTGTTTCTTCCTCAAAATGTAGCATCAAGTTTATAGGCCTACCAAAAATTCACAACTATTTTAACAGCCGAAGTTGTTTCTCCCCTTGCATTTTGAGATTCTGTTCTTACAGATTCCTACTACTTAGTTTAAGTTATTCATGAGGAGCTTGTGACTTTATATGTAAGTTATGAGTTTTCATTATGAATGGATTGGCTGATGCAGCTAAAATGGTTTGGTGGGTATGTAAGAAAAGATATGAGAAATTAGCCAGGTTGAGAATATCACACTCACATTATATAATGGAGTCTCTCATTACCGGAAACATCCACATGTGTCCTTTTATCCTAGTTATACATTTTAGTATTTCTTTACCGCACAAGTATGTTACACACATTTTGCTGGGCTTTCTTCCAGAACACACACGAGAGGCTACATCATTTGATGATTTGACTTCACTTCATAGTGTTGTCCTAATGTTACCTTTTTGCATACTTATCAGTTCCTTTATTTTTTGGTCAGGAATTGTATTGTGTTATTTTGTCTGCTCATGGTATTTCGCACCTGAGCTAATTATGATTTGTTTATAGCCAATACAATAATAAAGAGCAAGCAGGATTTTTCCATAGTGGTGAAAATCAGGGTCTCAGCGCTAAGATGATGAGCAAGTCTATCTGCTATTGGTCTCAAAGGAAGTCTGTCTGCAGCTTAAGGGTTGAAAGTTGAAACCTTCATGTATATTTCAAGCCTGTTAGCTGACAGTATCTTGATACAGAGTCCACAAACATTTGTCTTGAGGATTTAGCCAGCAGCCAGCCAGGAACTGGTCACCCAATTCATTCAGTTATTATTGTTACTTATTTGTTATGAGGTAATAAGGTAAAAAAAGGTGGGGGCAGGAGGGGAGAAATTACTACTTGAGCTGCACAAAGAACATAACCGAAGGAGAGATGGTGCAGACTTCTTAAAATTTGGTGCAAATATCCAGGGACTTTACACCCAAAAGTGCAAAGAATCAGTTCTTGTGATTGCTTAAATAAAGTAACTTATAACCAGACTAGTGTGGCCAGGCATCTCATCTGAGTTTTTACTTCAGGTTCTGTGGATAGTCCATCAACAGCTCCCCTTTTTCCATGACACTCCTTTTGGCTTCTTCTAGCATATTACAAGTGTCCTTTTCTTTAGCAGTCCTGGTCAAACTCCCAGAAATAAGGAAATCTCATAATGGCAGTCATTGCACATTCAAACTGCTCCTCTACTTCCTACATGTGGTGAGTCCTCAAGATACTGTATGTAAGGGTAGCAAGAAATATTTCAAGTGCCCAGTTGATCCAACACATATCACACCAGACTTACTGTCTTCAAATCTCCAGTGCTGGTAAATGTACATTCTTTTAGGCAGAAGAAGAAATATGGACCTGATCTCTCTCACTTCTGACTTAATGCTGTAACCACTGAAGTTGTATAAGAGAAGGGAATCGCTTCTATTTTAAAAGAAAGCATTGGCATTGCTGAATTTTGTAGAGAGCATAAGTCTAAATCAAGCATGCTTTCAGAAAATCTGCTAGCATTCCAGGTCAAAGGAACAAACATATTCAGCTCTTTTATACTACAACACACTTTTACATCTTCTGAGAAGCGGTGAAGGGAACTTATGACCAAAATATGAGGTACCTAATGAGTTCAGTTCACAACATGAGAAAACAAGAATGGCTGGACTGATTTTGACCAAGGGTCTGGTTAGTATCCTGGTCTCCTTCTGTGGCCTTAAGCTGTTGCTAAAGGAAGAGTAAAAAAGGCAAGCATACATGAGTTTACCACTCAACACCAGTTCCCAGAGTCCAAATATGTTTGGCTTGGATGATTTGCTGAGGTTGTGCTTTACCTGTTCAGCAACACTCAATGTACTTCTCTTCCAAGTCCTTTTTCACCCTTCCTTTGAAACTGCTTGCATGCACAATATCTTGGAGCAAGAAGTTCTACAGGTCTACTGCCCACCGAGTGAAAAATATGTACTTTTGTATATATTTAATCTCGCTTTCAGAGGCCCCTTACTCTCATGTTGGAAGGGAGAATGAATAAACCATCTATGTTCGCCTTCTCCTTGTCACTCAAAATTTGATATACGTCCCCTCTAAATGACCTTTTTTTCTAAATGAAGAGTCCTAGCCTACTTAGTTGTTCTTTGAAGGGAAAACATTCCATATTTTTTGTCACTCCTGTCCTGTCCTTGTTTTTCTGACTTTCAAAATGCAAAATAATCTATCTGAGAAGAGGGGGACATTATGAATTGCAATATTCATGGGGCGGTCAGCAGGATAATAAGGTTCTTTGATTGATTTTCTATTTCTTTTCAGTAATTAATAGTATTTGGTATGCTTTTTTGACTGCTATTCAGCATAGAGCCGATATTGTCGTGAGACTATTTAGTATTGCCACAAGATCTCTACCTTGAGCAGTACTAGTCACCTCAGAGTTCATTATTTCATATGTGAAATTAAGATGTTTTTTCCCATGTGCGTCACTTGATATTTACCTGAAATGAGTTTTATATGCCATTTTGTTAGCTAGTCACTCAGTTTCATAATGTTCTTCTGTAATTACTCAGCATTCTCTCACCGTCACTGCTGTGAATAACTTCATATCATCAGCAAATATTTCCATCTCACTGCTCATCTTCCTTTCCTAGGTCATTATGGCTGCTTTGAACAGCACAGGTTTTAGTGTAGACCCCTTGCAAAACTGCACTGTGATCTTCCTCCTTGTAAGAAATGTGTATTCCCTTTTTTTAGTCAATTTTTTAAAAAAATTGACTAGTCAATTTAACTAATGATTAACCTATGGGAGGAATCTTCTGAAATGACTGCCTGGGTTCCTTAAAAGTCTTTGGTGAGGGATGTTTCTAGAAGCATGGAAGATATATATTATGCTTTATCAACAAGACCACTTTTACACACATTTGTTGACACCTGCAAAATCTGCAAGAAGCAGACTTTCCCTTTACAGAAGTCACATTGACTCCCTTCAAGTAGGTTATGTTTATTTATATATTTGTTATAGATACATGTCCACTAATTTTTTTCTTTTTTTATTGATTCTGCTAATTTTCTTGGAGTTATTCAGGGACCTTTCAGCACTGAGTATAATATGTGCATGCCATTTTAATCTTACTTTAGACATCAAAGACATTTTGTTCATCTGTATCTCTGACTGCAGTTGATTGAACCTAAAATTTGTCGTTCCGTATAATTTGATGTGTCAGATTTCTTTCATTTTATATACTTAAAATCTTCTTTTGAACAGTACTGACTAAAGTAGCATTAAGTAATTCACATTGTATTTATCTAACTATATTATCAGTATTAGTCACATAACCATAACAGTGTCAATTTTGCAAAAATTGTTAAAAATGTGTAGTTGTTACTGAGCAGTTTTGGTCCATAAGATAGAAGTGCTTTGAAACACAAGCACAAAAAGTTTATCAGCATGCTCAATTAAAAAAAAAAGACCCACCTCTGAAATGACAGAATAGCAGTATTTTGTAGTTACTTATTGTTCATCTCTAATCCACACCTAGCTCATACATATTCTGGCCAGCAATAACATATGCAGTCTATCCCTTTATCCTGGCAGACATCAAACACAGCATTTAAAGTAGGCATTTAGACTACAAGCAATTATTTTTAGTCAGCTCCTTAAAAGCTCCTAAATTTCACAGAACACCATTGATAAGCTTCCCATATGTTTAGTGATGTTGTTGCCATGACTTCTGACATGATTGCATAGGGGTATTAAGACATACAGAAATAACAGTTTGGGGATTGATTTTCTGAAAGGATATCTAATTAATTAATATTCCTGTTCATGAGAGGAAACTATTTGTACTGCAGGCACATGCTGAGTGTGATTCCTCACAGGCTTGCCAATTCACCTGACTCATGACCCGTGTCTGTTCTGGTCTTGGGGTCAAAGACTGACATTTGTGACAAACTGTGTGCTGATCTGTGCTACAAATATCTCTGATAGCTGAAATTAAGCTACAGCTACAATGCTCATTTTACATCATTGTGACTAAAAATAGTCTAAGAATAAGAGCAGAGTGCACTTACTGACTGAACTGCTTATAGCAAGGACAAGCAATCTCAGACAAATCTGACCTTATACCTCTGCAGTAATGTTAATAATGGACAACATGTATAATTTCAGTAAATTATGTACATACAAAAAAATAAGAACCGTTCAAGCTCTGATTATTAAAGCTAGGATAAAAGAAAATACTAAAAAAAAGGTTCCTTTTAATTTTGTTATTTTATATAGGTAGCATGCCAGTCAAGGGTGTGCAAAGTCATAAAATACCCTCACTGCAGAAGAATCAAGAGATATTGTAAACCTAAGTAAGCCTAAGTCTTGTGAGAATTCTAATCATGATTTATGGATGAAATTGGCCCGGGTGCTTTGGGATGAATACACAACTTTTCATGTTTTATCCTATAAAGTTCAACTTCAAAATATTTTTAAGTTAGCCCACCTCTAGCTGGGAAACAAAAAAGTGATTTCCTTTCTTGAGACAAATGAGAGGCACTCCCAAACAAGACAGAAGAACTTTGAATCCATCTTCCAAAACTGTTTATATTGCATGTTCCATTAAAATAAATACTCATGTTATAAAGGTTCCTACTTTCCATAGGTTGTTTTTACTGTATTTCAAAATATTTTTCTCAGGATGACAGAATGTCTATCTTTCACCTTCTCTTTATATTTGATAAAAATTCCATGACGAAGCTTTGCAAAAAACATATGCAGAATTTGGCATCAGGGATCTGTCTGAGGAATAACTGCAAGATATCCTTGTAACCACATAGACCAGCTCTGCAAGTCCTGCATCATTCACTTAGCATGAAAAAAATATCTTCCTTGACTACTGAATACTTGCATAGCTCATGACTCCCACTTAGAAAAGGCACTTCAATGCACCAGCAATGCTGCTGTTGACATGTGCCAAGGTCATTTTGATGCAGTCTTTTATAGTTACTTATTTCCATGAAACACACAGAGATTCAAAGTGTGCCTTACCTTCCTTAGAGATAGCAATAATGGAAACATAACAACATTTTGAAATGCTTATATTGTCGTGATGGAAGTTGTTCTGGAATTAATATGGGCATCAAGGGAAAGGGACAGGATGCTACACCTGAATTTCAACCATGCCATGACTCCCTGGCCTTTTGTCCATATAGGCTGAACTATGCATGTTATTTAACTGTCTCCTAAATGCACAAATGATGCATTTCCCACATAACCACATCCATCGTAAAAATGGACAGTCAGAATGGATCTCTAGACATCTTACGAAGATCAAATGATTGAAGAGGTGAATAAAGACACTAAGAAAAAGGCAATTAATCTTAACTGTAAGTATGTACAACTTGAGCAGTGAACTCCAAAATGCTTCTGAGACAAATGAGCAAGGACACAACTGACTTTTTCTGAGTTAAACTGAAGCAGATCTGGAACTTGACCAAACTGATGTTGAAGTCTTGGTTAAAATATTTGAGAATCACTGACTACTGATCAGATTGATCTTTCCCACCTGTTAGTTACNCCGATCAGGGTTAAACCACAACAACAATTTACTTGAGGATACATGAAAAAAAAAGGCAAAAATATGACTATTTCTAAAGGAACCATCCTGAGAGTAAGGCTCCCTTTCAAAAACCATATGACCATTTATCCTACCAGAATCTTAAACTGTTTTTAGGTATCAACTCAAAGAAGATGGAAAGAGAGGGAAGGAGAGGGAGGGAGGGCAGGCAATTCTCTCAGGAAGAGAAGTCATACTCTTCCAAACAGAATTTGGATGATGTAGAGAATTGTGTCTGACCATTTCAATGAATATTAACAGTTGAAGAATTAGATGCTGTTAGAAAACTGCATTATTTTTCTATGAGTCATACAAACCATGTCAGCTTTACAGTCTCTTACCTGTATTAAACACACTTTTGAGCAATGCTGAAGTTCTAGAATGGAAAAATATAGTTAGCACAACATGGGAGGTTGTACTCACCAAGAACACAGCTATTGTTATGAAGCTACTGGTCAGCAGCAGTCATCCTATCTAATCAAAGGATACAGTTAGATATACTCATTAAAAAAAAGTATCGTTATACTCTGCTACTTTAAGTGGTACAAACAGCTGACATGTCAGAGACATATTCATAGTACATTTTTATCTGTTTTGTATTGTAAAAGGTGAACACACGATGGGGATAAAGGTATAAGAAAGTAAAATAATAGCACCATTCTCTTTTTGGTTTGTGTTGTACCTACGTCTGTTATACAGACTGCTAAACATTCTGTGGATTACAGGACAAAACAATGGCCAGAAGATGCCAGCTTTTGTCCCTTCAGTCAGTAACTGAGCTCAAGGGTAATGCTCTATAAATGGCAGCATCCATAGCACTGAATCTGAAGCCAAGGATCTGTTAAGATATGCCAGTTCTTTTGCTTACCTATGGCTTAATAACATATCTTTCTTCATATACTGAAAAAAGCATAAGACAGCGCATGAACTAAATTATATTCCATTGCTGTGCACAGAGGCATGTTTTATAAGAGTAACGGTGGATGACACTACAGGCTGTGATAGTGAATCTAAAGTATTTTTCTTGTGTCAATAGAACCATGAAAGAAAAATATTGTTATGCTTTTATAACTTGTGCAGTTTGTGAGTGTATAAATTGTAATGGTTTACAATATGTGGGCACCCACAAATTCAGACGACCTGAATGTCAACTTCACAATATTATCCAACAATTTAAAATACTTATTGCCTCTGAATCCCTCTTTATTTGATTTAGTTCCTGCACATTTCTTTTTATGATTAGCTGTAACAAAAATAAATCTGGAGTACTTAAGAAAACACTTTGCTGCAGCATAGTAATTGTTTCTGACATCTTCTGTCTGAAGCAGATGGCTGATCTCAAAGAAAGCAACTGAAGAAAGAACTTATAGCAGAGACTCTCCTCTAGCATGAAATGAAGACACTCCACTGACTTCAGAAAATAAAGATACACTGATTCATTAACAGTATAGTGAATAGTTAATTCACTTTATTTCTGGTATCAAACTCTCTCCATGTTTACTGAAAATAAATTCTAGTCAAAATATTACCAGATATAATCAAAATGTTTACTATCATTACATGCTCATATTAATGATTATACTATTGTTTTGAAAATAGTAGAATGCAAATCAACAGTATTGGCTTAATTAATTGACTACAGACTGTACAAAACAAGGGAGCAATGTGTTGCCCATAGAGCCACAGGCTAAAATGTATTTTCACAAATCATCTGGTAAATGTTTAACTAATAATTATTTACACTCAGAGGTAGTGCAATTGTTTCTTCAATTTATGGAAAGAAGAAGTAGAGAATTACTCAGGTAATGTGTCTGCAATTATTATATTGACCCATTCTATACAGCAGTGTTGCCAGCTGCCCTCCAACTCCAGGAATTCAGTAATGGTGATTGTGTAAAAGCAAAGAAAAAAATGTTTGTTTGAACAACTACGGTTGACTCTGCATGAGTGACAGTCAGAAGGAAATTTTGAACCTCAACCTTGGCTGATGAACCAAGTCCCACTGACTCAAAGAAGGCCTCCTGCAGGTGAAGGTCTAGTTTTTGGCTTGTCCGGTAGCTGCAAGAAGGGGCTGCAGTGGGACAGGGGTATGTCAGCTATAGCTGGTAGGTTTTTAGTGGAGGAAAAAGTGTTTCCATAACTGTCATTTAAACACTTTTAAAACACACACCCACTTGCACAAATCCAGATTACAGTCCCAATTATATGGAACACAGCCTGCACAGTAGTTCTTCAAGCGTACAGCATTAATCCCACAGATTAGAAATGGATAGGAAATTAAGAACAGATGTTTCATAGCAGTGCTGTGTTAGAGATGACTGAATTAGTGCCAAGAGTACTAATATATCCACATGATATCCAATAGTGCCAAGCCTGGGTGCTCAATTACCTTACACATGACATAATGTTTCCAGCTCCAAAACCATCTTATTCAGAGCTCTGGGATTTCTTCACAGCAGTGCATTGCACTTTATGGACATACTCTAGTGTCTCTTGAGATTACTATCTGTTTCCCTCATTTCACCATCTGCACAGTGCATGGTCTGCTACATCAGGAAACATTTCAGCAAGCAAGGTTAGTTCTACCATTACAAACTCAACTAACACCAAAAAGCACACCTTGCAAATAGCAGTTAGCATCTTAAAAGGTGGTTTTAGTTCACTGCAATGAAGGACACATAAAATCTACAACGTAATAGGACCAATGATCCTAATGTTTAAAGACTAGCAAAAATGCCCAAGAGAAAATAAGAATAAAAAAATATATTAAGCAACCTTTCTTTTTATTAAAAGTAAAATAGGATATACTGGGCAGTCAGAGACTGCATAGAAAAAGAATTAAGATCTTTAACTAACTTTAAATCAGACAGTGAAATGTCAAACCATGGCACAACATTCTTAAGAGAAATATTATTTTTCACAGGGTGTTGAAAATGGGATTGTCAGCATAGTAAGTTTATCCTTTTTTAAAAAAAGGGAGAGAAATGGAGGGAGGGAGAGAGGGAGGAAAGGGAGGGAGGGAGGAAAATACTGCTGCTAGGAATACATTAGAGACATAAATAAATTCTCTGTTAACAGTGAGCCATACCAAAGAAACCATCAAATAACTTTAAGGACAGCAATGAACATATGTATACTTTGAAAGGGGTGAAATGGAAACAGGACAGTTTCAGATACAAAATCCTGAATGTTTGTCTCTAAACTGACAGAGCTTTATGCTCCATTTGGAAAACACCAAGTGATGATTGCCTAACTGGTTTGTCTAAGAAGTAATGCTGAAGAGAGAAAATAAACAACTAACCGTTGTCTAAGGTACCCTCCTATACAGAGTAGGAAAAAGTCTCTGCATCTCCTGCATTTTGAGAAAAATTGCCTTGGTGAAAATATTCTAAGATCAACATTTTTCGTAATTTGTTTTTCAGAAAAGAGAATGTTATGTGTGCTCCTATTAAATATTGTTTATTATTGTACTTGTTTCACATTTTGTGACAACTTCATTTGCAAAAAAATAAAATACTGCTGAAATTCAATTGTTTGAATTTTCAGAAGAAAGGGTTTTGATATAATACTGCGGAAAGCCTTACAATCTAGAAATCAGTAAATCTTGCAGCAGAACATTTTTTGCTGCAAAGTTAACACAAAAACTCAATGGAATACATCTCCCAGAGATAGTACAAAATAAATTCAGCAGAAGTATGAAACAAAGTAGTATTTCAGCAGCATTACTGAACATGTATTGGAATTAATAACAGTGTTCACATGAGAGACTCATATAGTGATGTCAAACTTCAGCTGTGTAATACCAAAGAATGATACTGAATATCTCCATATATCTTTAATGCTCTTTGAAATATCATAGTCTTTCTGACACCAGTTGCCTTCTTCTTTAGACACTTTTTCTCATCAGATGGGTCTCTGTACCAAACTCAATATAGATTCTTTTTTATCCCTTTTAAAGTGATTAGAATAGCATTTTCCAAAGAATAATGGGGAGTAGGTCAGTACCTATCTCCTTGGCATTGGGATGCACTGCAATATGGGAATTGTCAGGTTTCAATGAATTGTGAAGTAAGTTTATCTAAGGTTACTGTAGCATTTATATTGCTAAATATCATCTGTCATAAATGTGTAATGCAAACAGTAGAAGACATATATTTTACTAACTGTATGTATCTTTATTAGATCTACTTACCACTATTGGTTATTAGGATAAGGTGAAACCTACATCATCTTAAGTCTTTATGGACTGAGACTGTAGATGTTTCAAAGCACAAACTATTGTAGTTACAGAAACCTATTATAATTCCTCAACAAAGAAAGGGCAAGTAGACTATAAAATGACTGAGCAAATAAAAGAAAAGTATAAAAAGGCCAAAGTACTAATAAGAAAAGGGAGATTTTTATTACTTCAGTAAAGTCTGGAGTACATTAAGTGTGGTAATGAGATTGGAAGAACAGGTAGATGCACACATATAATACCAAATAGTAGTCACATTCTACTCTGCAAATAAATAACACCACAGTGGTTTTCTTGGTGTGAAGTAACACAGAGGATACGTTTGAAGACATAAAGGAAAAAAAGAATTTGTGAAAGCAGGTAATATTGCTGTGCTTGTAATCAAAGTAAAAAAAAGTATAAAAGTAAAACTTCCTTAAGCCAACATTGATGGTACATGATAGGTACAATATACACTTAGTAAAGACAAATGATGCATGCATAATAATGCTACTTAGTAAAAATACATCAGGTATAAAGCAGAGTGTAGGCATGAATAACACAAAGCAAAGAGTGTTTAGAGGAAAAGATATGCTTTATCAAACACCTAAAGGCCCAGGGAAAGAAAATTAATAATTAGTGTATAGAAAAACATTAAAGACTTTAGAAAATTAATAAGGATGGTTGTGGCAAAGCAGCTAATAAAATAAAGATAACAGATAAATCAGGATATACAGTAAAATGTTCTACTTACACAGTTATGGAAAGCAGAGAAAGGGAAGGAATGAAATATTCTGGTGTTGGAGACTGAGAAAGTTGACGTGACCGAAAAAAAAAAAAAATAAAAAAAGGAGGAAAAAAGGGAAAGAAACCAACATCCAAATGGAGGAAGGAAATGTTAACGTTCTTCCCCATCGTGCACTGAACAGGTGATTAGGCAATTAGAGCTATACAAAGCAGCAAGAGCTCCAGGCTCAGAGGAATTATGTTTTAGAGTTCTGCAGAAGGCTGGCAGAGAAATTGGGAAAACTATAGGCCAAATTTAATAGCACACTAAGGGCAAGGAGTACCAGCTGGCTCGAGGGCACATAATACCACGCCAGTGTTGAGGAATGGGATGAAGAGGACATGTAAAACTCTTAATACTCACAACAGACATACCGGAGACATGAAGACACCTGAAAGATCTAGGCTTATAAAACTACTAATGTGCAAGCTAGTCAGCAGCAGCCAAAATGGTTTCATATACCAAAGTTCATAGCTGGATTCATAAGCAAAGGTAAAATACTAAATATGAAGCCTTCATATTAAATAAAAAACATTCTGTGCCTCAGAAGAGCTTGATTTACAGACATACTTTAGACTGAGATTTCAGCCTCTCTAGGATCCTTTTGTGTGATTGATTTTCCTGCAATATTACTTTTCAATACAAAACAAGAGCATTTTTGCATGTGAATTTCACTAATTTATGTAGTTTTCACATACATTAATTAATCATTAGAGAGGTTTTTATGGTAAGGTCTAGATTAGCAATCAAAGAAATTAAATTCAGTTCATGGCTCAAGTATGGATCATAAACGATTTGGACTCAAGCATAGCAGTGCAGTTGTAAGTATACATTAAGCTCATGAATATTTCTTTTTGTATATAGAAGGGTTTATTACCAAAAAGAACAGAATTCTGAAAAGCGGTAAAGCTTGTGAATTACTTCATTCATTTAGATGTTGAGAACATACTTGTATAAGCTTACTGAATAGGAATTAGATCAAGTGTTTACTTAAAAGTAAATGTGTGCCTAACAGCACTTTATTGAAATAGAGTGAAATTTTCTGTACTTAGGTTCTGTCACTATAAACAGAAATAATAATTCCATTCTTTTGTTACTGTTTTTGTATGCAGCATAAGCGCAGTGGGTAAGCCCATGGGCCAAGCACTTGGCTTTGGATTGCAAATTTCTAGAAACAGCAGTTGTGTATATAAAGCACCTGCATCATGGGCCCCTCACCTAATTCAGGGCCTGCAGATTCTACTATAATGTAGGCAGGAGTTTCTAAACATTACAGATTGTGCATATAACTTTGCACAACCAGAGAGTGAATGGAAGACACCAGCTTGAACACCAGGGGAAACTGGATTCAGGGCACTTAAACCAAATGATCTTTCCAGAAAATACAATTCATTTTGAAGGAGAAAGTTCAGGACCCTGCTACAAAAACTGCTTCCTAGTTTGATTAAACTGTGTAACAGAGACTGAAAAAAAGTGGCAATCACTCATGGCTTTTGTATATGTTGTAAATTTAAGCATGGGCTCTTGTGTGATTTAAAAGCTGTGTAAAATTAATGCCATTACTGTTGAGAAAATACTGAGAAGCAGAACAAATTAATTAATTTTTAATAGTTTTAGTTTATGGACTGATAAATTGTTCTTGCAGTTTATTGCACAGAGTACATGGTAATAATGAGACTGGAGCCAGGGTATTATCACAAAGACTCAACCAAAAGCAGTCACAAAGCAGAACACAGACCAACAAATAGACTTCAGATTATCATGGGTAGTACTTTAAAAGACTGAAAGTGCCTGTGTAATATTATCACCACTTTTGCTTAGTTTCTATAGATATATACTACAGGATATTGCCAGGCATAAACTACAAGTCACTGGTGGACAGAACAATTTATGCAATAAATATAGTTTTACACGTATGCAGCCTTTAAAATTAACCACAGCTGACAGCATTTCTTCAAGGGTTAACTGCTTATAGTCCAGTTAAAAAGAACTTGTAGCAGAACTGTCAGTGCTAGAGCCATCCAGCTTTATCATAGGAGCTTTTACAAGCCTGTGAAATAATCAGGAAAGTAGATACATAATTAAAAACAAATCATGCTTTTCTTCCACAGCTTCAACAGTGAAAAGATAGCTCTTGAGCTGTAGGAGAAGGAAAATGCTGAAGACTTTCAGAATTTCCTTCCTCTTATTACAAAATCTTCAGAAGAGCTTAGCCTTTACATTGCCTTAGGAGGAAGGTGAAATAGAGGTCTTTATCCAATTGAGTGAACAGAAGGCTTCATTGAGAGTTTCTCATTTTTAACAAACCCAGGGGTGGCACATCACCCTTTTTCCCCATGTGGCACGCTTTGTGCAAGCGGCTGTGGCTGTCTGCTCCTCTTCCACTGCAGCTGAACAGCACTTGTTTGCATACCTTGTTACACACAGGGTTCAACTCACTTTTTAGGGTAAGGACAGGTCTTTTCACCTCCCACTTACAACAGCCTGAATAGAGCAGCTAGATTTCAGCCTCCCTTCAGAAACTTACAAATCTGTGAGGATGTAAGAGATTCAGATCACCAGAGTTTGTGAGATTCTGGGTGCTTGCATTTTTCCCTTTTCCTTCACCCTCATAAAGGAAGGGCACTGGAGATACACCTATACATAGGTATATGTGTATTTTGCAGTTTCTTTTCAGTTTAAGGCACAGCCACTGTTCAGTTCAGCCCATCCATGAAGGTTAGCCCCACAACCATGAGAGCTGAAGGCTTTTCTCATGAATGAAAATTTTAATTTTTAAACAGAAATTACTTCTGAAAATTGCATATTGCTCTGATATGTACAGGAGTGTTTAAGCTCTGGACATGTATCAGGGTATACTTGAACTGTAGGAGGCTTCTGAATTTGAGCAGATTTGTGGAAAAAGGAAAATATTATGGTTACAGAGACAGCAATAAAACAGTCAAGTTCTTCCCCTGAGGGAAGCAATACAAATAAAAGACCTGTCACTTGCAACTAAAGAATCTCGTCACAGACACTAGACAGAATGATATATACCAATAAAAATAAAATAAGTAGGGTAATGGCCAAGATGTGAAACCTTGAGAGAAAATCCTAGTGAAGATACAGAAGGTTTAAATCAGGCATCAATAAAAGCAGACATTTAGGAAAGAGTGGCCAACTACAGTTCACCACAGCAAATCACACAGCTTTCTCTGTTACCTTTTTGATGTGAATATGTACATGCACTTATACACTGTTAGTACCTGCACGACTAGTGACGTGAGAGTCCTACATTACCTACCAACTTACATGCCCTACTGCAAACCAGAGACTGGATACCACTGCTTGAAAATACAAATTGTTCTTAATTACACTCAATGCATTTTGGATGTGACTGATCTTTGAGCTGCTTTCTTCCCTAAAAGTATGCCATATCTGATTGCACAAAAAACCTTTTCACTGATAAATCAAGTAGCAGAGACATTAAAAATTTTATACTAATGCCTCCTCTTGTGGTAAGTTCAAATTAATTCTACTTCTTAGGAAGAACGAGTTTCTTAGGGAAACAAGGTTTGTGTGAAGATATTACCGGCACATGTATGTGTGTATGTCTGTCTTTGTGTTACACTGCAGTTAACTTTTTAGTCCATTGATTTCAGGCAAGCACGAGAAGGGGAGATGGCTATATGATCACAGGGTGTGGCACATCAGAAGGACATGGCGCAGCAGTTTGTGCAGCAATTTGTGCACCCAGGGGCATGCGGGCAGGCTGCAGGCCCCCTCCTGGCTCTAAATGGTAACTCAACCAGTGGCCATCACCCTCCCAGGAGGGGACCTAGCTATGGTTTCCACTTGCCCGAAAGCCATCACCAGAAGGAGTGTGGCAACCCAGACGGAGTTCCCACACAACCACACAGCTGTCCAGGTTTTTAGCTGCAGGGAGTGACTGAGCCTGTCATTCATACCAGAGGGCAGCAGAAACAACAGCTGTTTTTGATGTGACCAGGTGAATGATCTGCTTAGCCTGGTGGCAGAGCTGAAAGAGGAAGTGGAAAGATAAGGAGTATCAGGGAGTGTGAGAGGGAGATAGATTGGTGGAGACATACCCTACCATCCCTGAGGCCAAGGCAGCAGATGGAGGCTCCACAAGAAGCAGAGGATCCCCTACTCTCTTGCCACCCAGTGGAAGGAGGGGACCTAAGAGATGAGGGGAATGGAAAAGGTCCCTGCTCGGGATGGCAGTCTAATCCCCTCTTGGCCTCCCTCACCTTCCCAGGTGTCCTTACACAACAGATATCGGGTTCTGGAACTTGAGGGCCAGTCAAATGAGGATGTAGGTGAAGGTCTATCCAGGGCATTGCCTAGGGTGAGCCAATCAGCCCCACACATTACGACTGCCTCTGTTAAGAGAAAAAGGAGTAGAACTGTCACAGGCGATTCCCTTGCAGGGGGAACAGAGGGCCCAATATGCCCACCAGACCCATCCCACAGGGAAGTCTGCTGCCACCCTGGGGCCCAGGTTAGAGACATTGCTAGGAAACTTCTTGGTCTGGTACGGTCCTCTGATTATTACCCACTATTGTTATGCAGGTTGGCAGTGGTGAGGTTGCGGAGAGAAGTCCAAAAGTGATCAAAAGGGACTTCAGGGCACTGAGGCGATTTGTTGAAGGATCAGGAGCACAGGTAGTGTTTTTCTCAATCCTGACAGTGGCAGGGAAGAATACTGAAAGGAACAGGAAAACTCACCTGATTAACTTGTGGCTCAGAGGCTGGTGCCATTGATGCAGTTTTGGTTTTTTTGCTCATGGGGAGGTTTACACAGCACCGGGTCTGCTGGCGACAGATGGAGTTCAGCTATCTCAAAGACGGAAAAGGATTAAAAAACTGGTTGGCTGGCCATGCCCAGAGAGTGGTGGTGAATGGAGTTAAATCCAATTGGTGACCTGTCACAAGCGGTGTTCCCCAGGGCTCAGTTTTGGGGCCAGTCTTGTTTAATATCTCTATCAATGATCTGGATGAGGTGATTGAGTGTGCCCTCAGTAAGTTTGCAGATGACACCAGGTTGGGTGAAAGTGTCAATCTACTTGAGGGTAGGAAGGCTCTGCAGAGGGATCTGGACAGGCTGGATCGATGGGCCAAGGTCAACTGTATGAGGTTTAACAAGGTCAAGTGCTGGGTCCTGCACTTGGGTCACAACAACCCCATGCAACGCTACAGGCTTGGGGAAGAGTGGCTAGAAAGCTGCCTGGTGGAAAAGAACCTGGGGGTGCTGGTTGACATGAGCCAGCAGTGTGCCCAGGTGGCCAAGGTGGCCAATAACATCCTGGCTTGTATCAGAAACAGTGTGGCCAGCAGGAGCAGGGAAGTGGTTGCCCCCCCTCCACCCGTACTTGGCACTGGTGAGGCTGCTCCTTGAATACTGTGTTCAGTTTGGGGGCCCTGACTGTAAGAAAGACATTGAGTTGCTGGAGCATGTCCGAAGAAGGGCAACAAAGCTGGTGAAGGGCCTGGAGAACAAATCTCATGAGAAGCAGCTGAGGGAACTGGCTTTGTTTAGTCTGGAGAAGAGGCGGCTGAGGGGAGACCTTATTGCTCTCTACAGCTTCCTGAAAGGAGGTTGTAGTGAGGAGGGTGTTTGTCTTTTCTCCCAAGTAACTAGCACTAGGACAAGAGGAAATGGCCTCACATTGCGCCAGGGGAGGTTTAGATTGAATATTAGGGAAAAATTATTCACTGAAAGAGTAGTGAAGCATTGGAACAGGCTACCCAGAGAGGTGGTGGAGTCCCCATCCCCGGAGGTGTTCAAAAAATGTGTAGATGTGGCACTTCGGGACATGGTTTAATAGTCATGGTGGTGTTGGGTTGACAGTTGGACTAGATGATCTTAGGGGTCTTTTCCAACCTTAACAATTCTATTCTGTTCTAAGTTACATATAACAAAGTCTATACAAATTTCTTAAGAATAAGTGGCTTGTGTGGAGAAAGTCTGTAGTATCCCTTACTGAGAATATTGTACATCACTAGGTTCCTTTCACAAGAAAACCTCCAGACAGTGGTAGGACTCAGCTACAAGACAAAACCATAAACCCACATGAAACCATGGTCCCTTTGTTTCATAACACTGCCACTTGTCACACATTTAAACTCCTGTGTTTCTTGACACAGGATGTTAGAAACACTGTATGAGTGAAAGATTTTAAAAGAATAAATAAATCTAATTTTAAAAGTATTTTTATGCTTTGATTTGGAGTTAAATGCCTTACCACACTGGAGTAGAGACTTAAAACTTTTCTTCTGAACTGTTTCACAAGATTTAGAGCACTACCTTTTTCTATCTGTCTGTCTGTTGGTTTATGTAACTGTCATTGAGATCTGTATGCCTACATGAAATGCTGTGATACTTGGGTTTCCATTATCAAGTCAGCTACCACAATAGCCAGTCATTATTGGCAATCTCAACACAGAGTCCAGAAAGTCAGAACTATGTCAAAAAGTGAGAATTACCCCCACAATGGGCTCTCAAAGAGCGCTACATTTTATGTTGAGATATTAGATAAAAGTACAGCAGTCTGTTCTGTAGAGAAAAATCCCACTAATGCCACAGTTTTCATGGGTGCAATACTATGTGTATGTATAATCCCAGGAGTAGGTATTTTCAGCTTGTTTCCTGCAATTCTTTGTTTTTCCTCAAGCATGCTAGATTTGGGCTGAAATTCTAATACTGACAATAATAGATTTAGCTATCTCACACGCTAGAGGACAGTGTGCTGTACAGTATGCCCATGCTAGAACTTAAGGTTAGCACCGGTGTTGTGCCTAAACATATTAGACTTCAATGTGGCACTACACTTTAAAATTTGTATGTGGATATATGAAATTCACTCTACTACTCAAAGATCTCTACATTGTGCCATGGACACGTACTGTTATTCTCAAAATCTTGTAACAAGCAAAAAGGAAACACATCTGAAATGTAATGCCAAGAATTCATTGTCAAAATTATAGAAATCTTAACTGTCTAATAAAAGAATTATTCAGATCAAATGACAGGAAAAAAAATCACTGTTACGGAAAAAGACTTAATAATCAACAATGAAACTCAAATTGTTAAACACTGACTCTCTGATGATACATTCACTCTCCAAGGAGGAGTATGAAGTTTATGGTTTCCTCCTTCTCACTCTAGAACCCACCCAGGTTTCTTCCACATCTGCTAACATAATCTACATCTGTTCTTTCTTCACTGACCTTACCTCCAGTTACTGTATATCATACATTTTATATTTGCTAGATACGCATGGGTTTTTAACTTCATTTCCCTAAAACCAGTTCTCCTCAGGTCCCAGATCTGCATTTCTTTAGCTGTCTCCTGGTGAGTTGTTTATAGATCCCCAGCTTAAGCCTGTGCCCATCTTACTCTCTTACCATCTCATTCCTGTACACCACACCCTACAGCGCACCCCATGTGCCCCCTTTTGGGGCCTCTGCTGCTATCCCATTCCCCTGTTCCTCCACACTCTATCGCTGGGTTGGAGTCATAAATAATTCATTCTCCACAGCTTAAGTAGCAATGACTGCTACCAATACAAAATTATAATTATACCAAAAAATAATCAAAAGCAAAACAAGCCAGGCATAGCCACTGGACCATTAGAAAAACTGCTGTTCCAGTTAAATCAAAAAAAACCACCAAAACTCCAAGCAGGACAAGGACAGTTTAGACAAAGCAAGTCTAACAAACCTCATCTGTGAGGCTTTGTAAAGTCGGTACAAAGACTGAGACCTATTACTAGCAATAACAAAATTGTACTTACACGGTACAGTACTCTGTGCAGTAAAATCCCAAGAGAAAGCACAAACTTCTTGAAAACTTGACAGAACCTTTCAAAGTGTGTTTAGTATGATCCACGGTGATGCACAGAGCTAAAACATTTTATCTTGTTATCCATCGTAACTTGATGGAGATTGATCAGAGAATGCTGTCCAGTTTCTCGGGTTCGGTACCCTCCACTTACCTAATTCCCTCTCTTTGTGCTGTATACCCTCTCACCAGCTGTTTGCATAGCACATGCTAATTTAAAAACAAACAGCTGAATGGAAAACACTTCAAAGCCTTTTTATCCAGTATTTTTAATATGCCCTACTTGGAAGCCTATCAATAATATTTTTTTCAGAAACATGTTTTAGTACAAAAAAATAGGATCTTAAAACGTCAAGATAAGTGAAAGGAGCAGACGTTTACATTGGTGCCCAAGGGTGCCATACCAGTTCAGTATTATGTTATTATTGCCAACAATCTACTTCAGACACTTATATACTACCGAAGAATTCCCTGATGGTTATAACAGTCAACATCAGGGTTTGATAACATAAGCAAGTGCAGTTACATTTCTGATCTACCACTCTGAAACATGTAGCACTGTTATTTCATTTTGTTACAATAGTCCTGAATCATCAAGCCTAGGATAAAAGGAGATCAAATTAACCAAGATTGTAGTTGATGTCATCATTACACATGGGTTCTGATTGTCAGTAGAGATGATAAAATCGATGATAAGTTTCTTTGAATTATAATCAGTTCTTTTTTGAGTTTTCCCTCATTACATGTTTTATTTAACCATACAAATATAAATGTCAGTTTTCAGTGAGGAAGCTTATGGCAAGGTCATTAGCTTATTAGACTATTGCAGTAAGTAAGTAATGTAAGCCTTCAGGAAATGAGTAAACCTCCTATGTATCTGAGCAAGAGAATTTCACCTTGAGCAAATTGCTTCTTACATGAAGATTTCTCTAAATAAAACCTCAGGTTGCCAAAGTGGATACAACCACAGCAGAAATATGCTGTCTTAAATTCAAGTTCTTCAGCTATATTTCTTTGCTATGAGTTTAAATGTGACTTGAAATATTTTATTTAAAATGCTATCTAGAAATAAATGTGCTTTTAGATGCTGTAATAATTGCTTTGTTATAAAGTCACGCGTTCTAAAAGACTGATTGAAAGGAAACTGCAGCTTCCCTAAGGGAGTACATGGTCATTTAATTTAATTATCTTATTCCAACTGATGATAATATCCAAAGGGAAACTATTTCTAAATTTACTTTTTATTAAAACTTAATTCAAGCACAGCTAGCCAAATTTATATATCCTGCAAATGTATTTTAGCTTCAGTGCCACTGTCAGACTCATTACCCGTCACTTCAGAAAATGAATGAGAAGAAAGTCTTGTTATTCTAAAATAACAGAAAACAGACAAATACAAAATACAGAGACTGTAAAAAAAGGAAATTATTTAACACAGATCAAAGTGAATTGGCAATTATATCAGTGATACTTTTTCCACTTTCCTTAATACTTAGACATTTCTATGAATTCTCAGAATAAGAAGAAACTCCCAGGGAGAGTCTTCTGATGAGTCTTTCCCTTTCTAACCATTTCCAATGCCATATTCAGTTAGCAATGGCAATTCCCTATCATTTATCCCCATTTGAGTCCTGGCTGTGCACAACTGGTACCCAGCAGTGATTTTCTGAGAGACATGAATACATACATTTGAAGGGAGAAAAGCCCTTCTGAGGGCTGTTGGTACATATTGTAGGGCAAGAAGAGATTGTTATACATAACATTGTATTGCTTTTCCACTGCCACTCTTGAGCTTGACCCCGTACTATAATCATTGTTAGTTACAAATACTAACCACTTGAGAATAGATACTCAGTTTGGCAAACCATTAAAAATAAAAGTGAACAAGGCCGTTAGGAATTGTTGGCAGCAAAACTATTCAAAGCCCTTATACCTTAACTACAGCAGGATTAATTGGAAATTGCCCATTTTGCACAGCTGCAGCAAAGACTTATTTCCTGCTCTTGTAGAAAGTAAATAGCTGTTTTCTTCCTACCTTCAAGGTGACATCTTCCATGCTACAGAGCAATTCAAAGATAAGAGGTATTTTTAGCTCTCCTTGTAGCTCTTAATACAGTTATGGCCATTACACAGCACATTAGTTTTTCACAGGGATGTTCTTAGTGATAGAGTAGGCTTGGGGCCTATCACACTCTATGATTTTATTCTTCCAGCACATCTCTTTTTTTCAGATCAGATAACTATGATCTTGTACCGACACTTTTTAGTGCATTCTCTGTGATTGCTGTTCCATTACTTTTTTGAATCCTCTTCCAAATACTTTTCCAATATTTTTTCTGTTGCTTAATTATTATACAGGTGTTTTGAAGTTAAGGATCAATACTTTGAAGTTAAGGGTCATTTTTGCCACAAAAGTAATATTGGAAATCTGATGCCTATGGCATTCAAAACTCCGTATAGAAACAAGTAACCTATTGCCACATTCAATAGTTGGAAACTGGAATAAACCTGTGCTCTGACTTCTTAGAGATGGAGGCCATTTAATCCATCTAGTTAAATCAGAACTCAGTCTGAGTCTTGTTTGGGTGAGATATCTTCTCAGGAAAGACATACTATATTGTTCTGCTGGCACTCAAAAATATATAATCCATCACTCCTGTTCCAGGGGTGAACTGTCATCACTATTAAAAATATTTTTCTAATTTCTATTTGTATTCTTGTTCAACTTTCAACCTTGACTTTCCTATGTGTTTATTCGCTATACTCTTGCAGCTTTCAATACTCTTTTTTTTCCCCTACAAACAAGTTTTTGCAGCTTCTTTTTTCGTCTTCATTATTCTCCTTAAGGCATGTTTTGTAGCTCTTGATTTATTATTTAGCTTTTTTGGTATCTTTTCCAATTTTTCAACATTCTTTTAAAAGTGCCAACATAACAGGATAGGGTATTCTTCAATCCATATATAATTGTAACATTTTCCCTGGTTTCTATTCCCTTTTATGCTTTCATGTCATGACACCATACAGGGAGCTCATATTAAAATGCTTGTATATTGCCCTGCCAAAACCCTTTCCAGAGTTGTTATTTAGTAGTCCATCATCCTACAGATAGGGGCTTCCTTCCTTTTTTTTCCTGGATACTGTTTTGCATTTGGATGCAACCAGCTCAATACTGATCCTACTCTTGGCAATACTGCCAAGTATCTTTCTGTCTTCAAATTTTAACAGACTAACTTAATATTTTCCTCCAGATTATCCCTGAAGCTATTTTGTATCCTTAAGCCCCACTACAAACTCATCATTGCAATGCTGACTCTACACTGACATCAGTGTGTCAGGTTAAGTCAGCACTGTCTTAATCTCCTTCAAGTTTTTCATTTAATTTATATCACCTAATTCTTAAACAGTTATTCAGCAGTGTCAAATGTGCAACAGAAATCTCAGAGTATCTACAGCTAATTTTATCAATGAAACATGCAAACCTGTAAAATATAAAATCAGATGTTTGATAGGTCATGATTTCCATAAAATTGTATCCCTTCTTACTGACTATATAAGCATTCTTCCATTTAAAAATCAAATCCTGTATCACTTTTGCCTGTTAGAACGATCAGACTAGGCAGCCCAGTTTTCCACTTGCCTTCTTTGAACACTAGCACAATATACTCATTCATTCAGCATCCTACACTATAGCAAATATTCCATTTATATTGTTAATTATCACCAGTAGGCCACAGAGGTACCTGCCACACTATTTCAGGGCTCTTGACTGGCAGTTATTGGGACCTGTAGGTTTTAAAAGGTTGGCCTGTAGTTCATTTTATTCTTTCCAGTTACTAATGGACCAGAAAGTACTTTCTATGAGTGTATTATCCCCATTCTTCCAAGTAAAGAAAGGAATATTTATTCAGCACTTCTGCATTTTCTACATCACTGCTAACAATTTTACCATCTCCACTTATTATATTGCTCATCTCAAGCCTAAGATTCATCTTGTATCTAATATACTATAAAAACTGATTCATATTACCCTAAGCAATACCAGCTATGGATTTTTACCTGATATCTTTAGGGTTTTTTTCCTTATGAATCTTCCCATTTATAGCATTAGTTACCTTATTTCATCTTACCTTAAAACCCTCTAGGGTTTTGCTTATTTCTAATCGCTGTCGTTATTGGTCCCTGAAACAAGTGTAGGCATTTAACAAAAGCTGTCCTTTCCACTGTAGTTGTATAGATGTCCTGTAGTTGTAGAGATGTCAGATACATAAACTTTTCTCAAAGAATTCCCCCTTTTTATTCCCACTCCCTCTGTCTCCTTTTTTGCCATAGTCATTCCCACTCTTCTGATTTTGGATCAATTTATTTTTTAGACTTACACATATATAATATGTATACATGTATATATATACGTACACTGATTGGCACTTTCCCTTACTTGTTTGCACTGTAAGTAATCAGGTCATAAAAATTAGTCCCTAGACAATCACTAAAATGCAGGTGATTTATTTACTTCCAGATTTATCTCATGTTGAGTGCAATACCTTCTGCATATCAAAGTACTTACATTCACAGTAGCGAATCAATGTAGAACCATTGCATATGAAGGGTACAGGTTGAAATGTGCGCATAGACTTGCAAGTCTAACACTTTTGCTCCTTAGATGTTTTCATTTAAGATGTGATTTTCCTGTTAAAACTTTATAAAGGTTGTTTCATTAGTGATAGTCTTTCTCTATCTTTCTTTTTTTTCTGTATTGCCAGTACACACTGAGCGCTTAGCTTTATAATTTGCATTCTTGATCCTTAGCTATACACATTTTTAAATGATTGCTCTAGCCTTGTTGATAATGGAATTTAGATAACCTGGCATTTGCAGAGAATTTTATTTAATGTAAACTGGTTTAGTTATTTATACATATTAATTCATTTGCTCTCAGTCATGTTGTTGAAATATTATTACCACCACTTCAAGTTAATTTCCTGTTAACCAATTATTTCTGACAGAGATGGCTGTGAACCAAAATCATACAGTCCAAATAACAGATTATAGATTTTTAAAATCTAGATCCTATGCTGCAGTGCAAAACCTGCTTTACTACACACAATAAAATTGCATAAAGCCTTTTTCATAAAAATGTTGCAGGGAAGAGGGGGCTAGAGCCTTCTCCTCCTGTTCAAGCAAGGGATTAAGGAGTAGGCCTCCCAGATTGTGACTTGAGCATACAAGAGCAACTGTGTGCCAGTGATGTCTTTCCCAGGATCAGTCACAATAGCCTGTGTCATGGTGCTGTGCAAATGCTGCCACTGAGCATTATTTCACAGTCAAAGGGACCTGGATGCCCTCTGCAGGGATTTCCCCATAAAGATTTCTTTCCCAGGACTTGAGCGTCTTACTTGAAACATGCAAGAAAGAAATTGTTCACTTATGTTACTATGGTACTGAACCAGGACAGTTGCTTGGTGTCCTCTTTAGTCCTATATGCGTTTCTGACCACAATGTAACAGACAGAAGGACTTTCACAGACCTGAAGTCTTTGCTACAGCAAAACTATGCTGACTGACAAGCACAGTTTTTCTTTCCTTATGTGATTTTGATAGCTGAATCGACTAATAATCGTAGATATTTCCACAGGAAAGGTCAATTTTGACAAATGGCTCCTTGAAAAATGCTGAACATACTTCTACCTTGTCATCTTGCATCTTTATTATAAATTATCATATAGTAAAAACACAGTCTAAATGCAGCCAGTGTAAATCTGCCTTTGGAAAAAACTTATTCATCCAGTCTGCCAAGTTTTTATCTGTATTAAATCTGTATTATTAGTTTTCACCATCTGAGAATCTGGCATGCCATTTTTAATAGCATAGATGCAAGCAACTAATTAGAGCTCTATTTCAAGAAAAATGGGAATTAGTAGCCTTTCAAACTTGTATGTGTTCCGCAAAGAACTCACCTAAACATGCAACAAGTACTTCTGTAGCTATTCTCTCAATAGCTCAGACATAAATCCATTATGTTATCCTGGAAAATCCCATGGAAAACAGATTAACAGAGAATGTTTAAAATCACTGCTAGCATTTTGAAGTCTTGCTGTATATGGGGAATCTATGTACAAAAAAAGAGAAAGCTCAATAGCCAGGGAGCACCCACAGTAACCAAGGTGGATTGCCAAAGACAAACTTCTGCCTGGCCCAGGCTGTAGGAGGAGAAAGACTCTCCTCCTGGAGCTATGTATCCAATCTCTTTCTCAAAGAGTTGAACCAGACGTGATTTTATTCAGTTGCCTAGCAGTCAGAATTACTGCTCCTTATAGCCTAGAGATAAAGGAAGAACACCACAATGGTTCTAGTCTATTGCTCTTGGTATCTTATATCTCATATTAACTGCAGCCAAAACTAGAAATGCTAAGCCAGAACTTCATTTGCTTTTTTGCTTCCCATGTCTGCCTCATATTTTGGCCCAATGAATGTTCAATCATTTTTACAAGGAATGTGTCCCCAGAATAAAAATAAAGAGATCTCCCCATTCTAAAATATGGTTTTCTGGTGAGTTCACTGTGTTGAGTTTCTTTAGACACATGATGGAAGCAAAGTCAAGTCTCTCCCATCTTCAACCAGAACCCTATTTGCTCTAATTGGTATAGTACAAGGATGGGGAAGAAGGATGCTTCTTGATCAAAAGGCAGGGAGAAAAGAGATCACTTCCTTTACCTGCACTTTTTCATGGCCCACTGCAGTAAATGTGCTCCAAGTATGCCTACATGATTGGAATTTAAACACAAAATGGGCACAAGAAATGTCTACAGTGATTCCCAACAGGGTTTAGGCTTGAGCTCAAAGCTGACAAAATGT